>VXBI01012951.1:47166-91115 GCA_013397375.1 Toxostoma redivivum
AAAAAGTAAGAAAAAGAGGGGAGGGGAAAGAGAAAGGGAAAGGGAAAGGGAAAGGGAAAGGGAAAGGACCCATAAACCTAGTACATTGGGCTAATGAAGAAACACTTCCTGGTCATCTATGGATGAAAAGAAAACCAACAACATTATGAGCATTCCCTTTGCACCAAGCACAAGGGACAAGGTGTAAAGAGTGTGAAGAAGAAAAAGTGGAAGAAGACAGACAAGCAATCCAGCCTGGACAGCATAGCCTAACAGAGAGAGGCAGATGAAAAATAACAGTGATGTAGTCATTTGTTTGCCTCCCTTGTCCACCCACATACAAAAGGCTCACTATAAATATGAAAATCTCAGCTAATCAAAACCAGAAATCCAAAACATTCTAGTCAGGTCCAATAAAAAATATTGCAACCTGGATCCCTTCCTGGGTTTCCTCTGTGATAATATCCTCTGGAATATTGTCTTTGATGATATGAAGCTTTGATTTCTGTTGGGTTAGCTCCTTGCAAAATCCAGGGCACAAATCAGGTCAAACAAATGAGACCTCAGTCACAGGTGAAACATTTTATGCAGATGCATATAAATTACATTTGCACTTTAACAAACCAAAAGTAGAAAATAAAACTTCATCACAGGTAAACACAATGCATAGCAAAATACAGCATGAATGTTTCTGACCTTCTATTGAAAAATCCCCATGCTTTAAGAACTGACATTAATATACTGTACACCACTTGCAGATAAAATTATTCAGAGTGCATCAGTTCACAAGTTTTGCATTAGACAGAGCAGAAAAGAAACTTAATTTCCAGAGCTGTGAAATTATTATAAGTCACTTTTTATTTCAGGTCCTAATAGTACTGTCCTCAGAACTACAAATAAACTAATTATAATGAGTATCACTCAATGGAAAGACAGAAGAAACTATCAATGACCAACATACATTTTGCTAAAATACACAGTTTCTTAATATTCTACAAGTGAGCTGGAGAAAAACCTGGCCAAGCAACATCAGAAATGGATACACACCACCAACATAAGATTCACCCATGCTATAAAATGCTCCAAAATGGATGGCATAGTAACAGAAAATGCCTTGCTACTACAAGACATTTCTTAGTCCAAAGGATATCATATATGCTTTCTTTTCCCTACTATTAGTTCATATGAGTCTAAATGTATGAGAATGTAGTTCCCAAAAGATTAACAGAAATTTTCCTGTCCTGAGAATTCTTTGCTGGAAGTATTCCCCTCAGATTAAACAACTACAAAAGCATGTGGTTTTGCAACCTAATAAATAAGGCATAACACAGTGAAAGTAATCAAATTCAAATGAAAAGAAAGCATTCAAATGAAAAGTAACCATTTCCATCAGTAAAGCAATATAATCTGTTGAGGACAAGGAAAGTGGTTTTATTGCACGTTTGCTCAGTATTCCTTCTACACATTGGTTTCCTAATCACAGGACTTTGTTCACTAATAGCAGCAGGGCTTAGGATGTTAGCAGCCTGTACTGCTTTAGAGAAAAACTGATGGCATTTCAAAATTATCTGCTCTAGTTCAGTCTGAATTACTGGACACGAAGCAAGAGGTAGAGAACAAAATATTATGACCTGTGCTGTGCAGACCAAGCCTGATTATGAAACAAAGCTTGTTTCATAAATATTCAAAAATCTCTGAAACAAATCTTGGTCACACTGATGTCAAAAGCCAAACAGTACCACTGACAATGGAACTATATACTCAGTTTTAAACTTATGATTTTTCAGTTCCCTCTCAAGGCAGATCAGATCTTAAAGCTTGTCCTTCTCATATCTGTCAATATGACAAAAAGAGTAGGATACTATTCCATGTAAAAATTCCCAATTAAAATAATCCTTCTATGATAATTTATTTCAAAATTAAGAGATAAGGGGAGTTAACAGTTTTTTTGGTGACTGTGAAAGACCAAAACAGTGGCTCTGTAAATACAGTTCAATTTAAGAGAAACAATGTACAAGATATTTGTCTGCCCAGTTTGCTCTCTAGTGTCCTGCTTCCATTATTAGTTCATTGCCATGCTCTAAGCTTAAAAATATGGAGAAACTGAAGTCTTGCTTCAGAGCCTTTGAAGGCAATGAGACTGCTTGGAACAAGTGAGGGTAAGTGTATATGGTGGGATTGTGACGTTGCTATAGTACTCTTTCATGAATAGTAATTACTCTGCAAGTGTGTAAAGCAGACAGGCCCAGTTGCATAAGGCTCAATGCAAGTTTTATGAACTGCAGAAAAGCATGATTAGTATGGGGGAAAAAACATGTTTCACACTTTTATTGTAAAGAACATGAGAATCTCACAGAAACTGCCAGAACAGATGTTCATAAATTGGGCCCTTAATCTGCAGCACTTTCCAGGTTTTAAGCTATATCCACTGGTCTGTAGAACATATTCCTCTCTTTTTAATATAATTCTTCTGTTTAGTTTTTTTAATAAATAAGTTTATGACTTTGGTAGTGTTGCCAGCTGTTCAATTTTGATTTACTGTCAAAGTCTGCTTTAATATATAGTGGCTTTGTGGCTTACCCATATAGATTACATTTTAAGCTTCAAGATATCACTATAAAGCAGCTGGAAAAAGTGCTGGCTGTGCTCAGAAACCAGCATTATTGCCCTAGTGATCAACCACTGAAACACGCAACTAGACCAGAAACCATTCCCTAATAAACTTTCGTATACAGCATTCCCAAAATAAAACTCCAAAACTTACAGTGTAAAAGCAGATCATCTTAACACATGCACTTTAAGAAGTCAGCCCAATAAAATTGCTGAATTATTGATTAGGCAGTATATTAGTTGGCGACAGAGATCTCTACAATGACTGCTCTTTATTCTTCCTTTATATTGTTTCCTTTACTTCTACTGTGCAGCTTGAGACAATTTGAGAAACAAAAGATTTTAGAACTGCTTTATATAGTACTTTCTAAAAATTTTCTTTAAAGCAGTACTGAATATTACTGGAAAGAACTGCCAGTACTCTTCACGCTGAACCATTTTTAACCTCACAGAATTACAATACAACCAGACTAGGCTTCTTTCTCCAGCATCTGCAAGTACACAGGTTAAGGTTATTAAAATAAACTACCACAACAGTATACTTAGAATTAAGCAATGAATTAAACTAAAAAACTCTGGAAATTCTCTATAGTTGAACTAGTTCAGAACCAACAGTCAGTACTAGTGCTCTTTTATTACACTGAAAATTACTTTTTCCGCTCAAAAATATTCTTATTTTCATATAAAACTAACTTTGTAAAAAAAAATTCTGATCAAGAGAACCAAACAGTTCGATTCAGAAAGATCACTATGGTGTCTTGTGAGAGGGATTTTTTTTGCTTGTGTTACACTGTTATTTTCTCCCAAGTTTAGATTTTCCAGTTGTACAGTATCCATGCTGCATTTCCCTCACAAAGTCCTATCATACCAAAGGGGAAGGCAGACCTACATCATGGAGGATATAATGGGAAAAATAAAACAAAAACTAAACCAGCCTTCCTACACATAGCATCAGGAGCAAAGCCTGTAGGACAATGAAGAATGAAAAGAAGCATAAAAATGAACATCCCATGAGACACTGCAGAGGCATCTCCAAAATAAAATATGCCTAGCTTTTTCATAATGCTTTGGAAGGGAGATTAAGAAGTAGACTCCAAAATGCCACCATTTTCTGCATTACAAGCAGAACATAAAAATATTTTTGAAACAGTTCAACTTCACAGCATGACCAACAACACCTTCACACTGCTTTATTCTGCATGCCTAAACCAAATTACTTTCCTAAGTCTCCTGTAAATGTATGAAGTAAGGTTTTAGGAACTGAGGGTCTCTCTTTCTGTCCACAGTATCAAAAGTGTGCTATCTGTACAAATGTTGGTTTTCCAGCCTTCATGTTAAATTACCTACCACAAAAAAAGATATGCTTGGTTGCAAAATCCAACAATTTAAAGTTGTCCTCAGTACACATCATTATTATATCCCTGGATTTTTCCAAAGCAAGCCTTTCCCAAGACATTTTACTGTTCTGTGTGTTCCATTCAACTATTTAGGCTGTAGCTTTTCTTGAATTACTTCTTGTTTAGCATATGAAACAAAAAGCAATAGTCCTGATGGCAGTTTTTAAATAGTATGACCTAGGTATGATTGAGTTCTCCAGCCGAAGTCAGAAAGAGTTAATGTTATTCCTCTTTCTGTACCTGTTTCAAAACTTTAACGAATTCTACCATCATATACTAGCATTACACCAGTATGATATATTCCTGTTATCACACATAATTAGGTAAATATATTAGACAATACTTACAACCAAAGAAAACTCTCATAGTATACGGATTAAAAAAGGTAATCCAGAAGAATATTATAGACTGGGGGCTAGCATGAAAACACCAGAGTAAACTTGGAGTAGCTCACTAAATATGCTCTAAATTTACACCCATATCAACAACAAAAATTTTTATATTAAGCACTCTTTCTTAAAAAAAAAAAAAAAACAGAGTAAGAAAACCAAAAATATGTCATGAAAATTTCATGGGGAACTCAGTAATTTTGAAACAGAAACTATGTGCAATGTACATAAAGGCCTCCTCTTTTATGACCTTATTTTAAATAAATTAGATTACTAATTTACCATTCATCATCACTGTACTCCATCCTCCTTAACCAAGATGTTTCAGTAAATCTTAATTGATTTTTAACTGAATTTAATGCTAAGTCTTAGTTATCTCCTTTGAAAACAAGTATACTTTGAAGTTGTCCTCCAAACTATAATGACTGGAAGCACAGTGTGTAAATAACAACAGTAACAACATTTAACTCTCTGCATTTAACCAACAGGTTAAATTTCTCTCACTGCCTTTATCTCATTTTCATAGTCTCATATTACACACACATAAGTAATGACATATCTTTTTTTACTTTTTTTTCAAATACCATTTTTCCCCTCAAAAAATATGATCTATAAAATACACCCAAGTAGAATGCATAAAGAAAGAGCAGCACAATTGGTACAATTGTACCTTCTCAAATACTGGAACAATGAAGAACTCATAAGCATAAGTGCTTAATATGCTTAAAGCTCTGTGAAAAAAGCCACACGTTTAGCAGAGTACATAGGTTTCTGTACTGAAATGGGTGTCATAAACCCACAATGCCTTAGGAACTGAGCTGTAACTGTGGGCTAAACTCAAAATGATACCATTTATTTCCACTTCTCTTGCAAAACCCGAATAAACATGATGATATCCTGGCAATTACACTATTTAAAAATATACATACAGTGCATTCTCTGTGATTTTTCTTCTTTGTTCTTAAATCTGCATGCACATCTTTCACTCTATGCCACAAAGAGAGTGAAGGTTACCATTATGATTATTCCCCATATTAGCATAGACTATCCCTCATTCTCTAAATTGAACTGGAATAATAATTGCTTACTTCCAATAAGTCTTTAATTTTTTTTTTTCATTGAAATCAGTAGAAAAAGCTGAAATTTTCCCTGCTGATTAGGAATAAATTTCTCTTCCACGCTTTCTGCCCATACAGAGTATTAAATATATTCAACTACTACACACATTTCAGTTGAAGTTGCAGAGTACACATAAACATTGTATAACTGTTACTATATTTATGTCTGACTCTGAAACTCTGAAGCTTTAAAAAAATATTACTTTACTGATTATCTAGCTTTTAACAGAAAATAATGCTACAATAGTATTTGTCCTTTTGTCTATTTTGTTCAAAATCCCAATACTAATGCCCTATTCACACTCAAAATTTGGTTATCCTCTCTCATCAACTTCCTTCAATAATAATATATGAGAATATATTTCCACAGTAGCTAATGGAGACATTCCTACAAATCAATGTGCTGCAGTGATACAGAAATAAAAGCTTACTTCACTGTAATGATGCTTCCAGACTTCCCTCAAGTCAGGTGGTTAGTTGCAGTTAATGATCTGTGACATACCACACAAGTAGTCCTAAAAAGACTTATTATCCACTGCATGTGCAACAATATTTGCTTTATGGATGGCTAAATGAATGAAGACATTCAATGTAACTGTAAAAGTAAAATCAAAAGAAAACTTACAAGTAACATGTTTTCTTTGAGTAAAAGAGCTGTGAACATTTTCCATTAATACTTAACCTTTTGCTGGAGCAGTGCAACCACATATAATGCTTGAATCCATAAAGCCCAAGAGCTGCTCAGGGTTAATACTGATTAACTACCCCCAATCAGATGTTATAACTTTTAAAAATTTCAGAGAGTTTCCCTCCACTAATGAAATCAGAATTGCATTTATGTCGTGTGGCAAAGGTAGGAGCAAGACAACCGGCAAAGAAAAGAAATTCTGTCCTGTTTTAAAAATAGGTATCTTTTTTCAATCCAATAAAACAGACATGAATTTGACTGGGTTTTAAAACTATATATATTATGCTCCACTGACTTCTATTAATATACTAATAGAAAAGAATAGAAAATTAATCTAAAATAAGCTCCAATCCAACAGCACAATATCTCCCATGACTCTCAGACTGTGCAGACATTCACACATTTTCTGTTTATAATTTTTTTCATTTACTAGACTCAGCTTTTGTCCACCATATGTCCACCGTAGATTAACTATTCCCTTAGGTACAATTAAGGGCTTTCCATTTGTTGTAAGAAGACTTAAGTATGAAGGACGCAGCCAGAAAAAACATTTCTACCTAAACCAAAAACAGAAGCACATTCAGCCTGAACTATAGTTTATGCAGCATCTTTTTTATTGGGCGTATGTCTACGTTGCTAAATAAACCACAGACAAAATCCATGGAAATAGTAAGAGATCTCTCAGCATTTCATTTGTGTATTATTATAAAAATATGATATATATACTGTTCTAACTTTTGTATTTAAACACTGTACTTCTATTTGCATTTTTCTATGACATCTCTACAGGTTTTTCTCAATTTAAGCATAACTGTTAGGGAATGAGAATATATTATTTACTGGCACTTCTGTAGCACTGGTGTTTCAGTCCAACTACACTAACAACTGTCTACCAGATCCTTGAACCGGGTTGTGGTTCTTGGTTAGTCACAGCAGGCAAAACTCAAGTTCTGTTTCACAAAACAAAAACCTCAAGTGCAGCCTTAAGATTTTACATGTAGGAAGAAGAAAAAAGTTTATTCATTGTCACTAAAATTTAAAAAAGTGTAGCAAAAGAACTGTTTGTTAGTTGGAACAGTTCATGACTATTCTCACTTTCTTGTTAAAGCACTGTATGACCCAAATGAGAGAACATTATTTTCTGCAAATAGTTTGCACAGATCTAAACTGCCCTGGTTCAAAAAAATGCAATTTCATTGATTTCACAGAACCACACCTGTTTATGTCAGGGCTCTGTCTAGCTGTACAAATCGCAAACTCAAACAAGTGGTACAACAGTAATATAACTTCTGTGTGCAAGCTATGTATATTGTTTGGCTTCAACCCTGTAAGGAACCCCAAACTGCAGAAGAATACAAATGAAAAAGCAAGCTCACTACTAACTAATGCTACCTGGGCTTAAGGTAGGCATTTAATAAGGATTATTATCTTTTGAGCAGCATGAAAGAAAGGATTGACCACCAAAAAATATACTGTATACATGCTTCAGTAATGGTTGCAGCACTCTAAGAAAGTCCAGAAGTCTAAAAGATTTGTCTTTAACCAGGTTGCTTATCAGCTTCTGTGTCCACTGCCTTCTCATCTAAGACATCATTTTGTGGAGGATTCTGAAAGAAGGATCAAAGTAATATATGGGCTGACTTGCAACCGTTTGCAACACATACATTTATCACAGCAAGTCACATGAAGACTGGAGCCAGAATGGAATATACATGCACAGATCCTCATAATCTTTCCTGTCAGGTGTTTTTCCTTCACAGACAATACAATATGGCAAGGTAAATACTACACAAGAGCAATAAACTTTCCTTCATTTATTCTGTATAATGTTCTGTAAGCTCAGATCTTTTCCAAAGAACAGCACCTGAGGCTCAAGCTCTGTTTACTAATCATAGTTTAGCAGACTTGTCCACATGGCAACTTAACAGACATAATTAAACAGATCTCTTCAGCATGGATGGTACCTAGAACTATTAATGTTAAGCTAAGAATGATTCAGGATCAAAATCTTGCAAGAGAGATGCTTTCTCAGACCAGCAAGGTAATCTTCTCACTCAAAAATATGTGTGCTCCTAGGTTGCTCCCACCGTTAAAGTTATACAAAATACATTGAGACACTGGGTTGGAGATACAATATAATGGTGAATAAAAGATCATTTTCACATGTGGTTTTCCCTTCCATTAATTTAAGTTTCTTGTTAAAAGTAATTTTTAATACAGTTACTGGACCATTGAAACAAATAAATCCATAAGACTGCAATTTTCTATTAATCTTACAAGCTGATTGAGACAAAAATTCTATATACGTTTTAAAACAGGATATCCTTCTACATTTATTCAAATGAGTTGGTAAATTGACTGTAGCACAGGACAAGGTTTCCTTTTTAAGGGAGTCTCTGCATGTAAGTACTCCAATCCCAAGAGCATGTAAGGCTCAATGACCAGACCTGCTGTTGGGCACATAGGAACTTTAGTTTAATCAGACATAAGACTCTAAAGAACCGGGGTCTTTGCATTAGCTGCTCTACACTTGTCTTAATTACAGGTGAAGGACCTTAGAAGGGCAAGCCCATGGCAAGCAAGAACAGAAAAGGCAGGAAGGTTGGGAGGGACAAGAGAATGAATGCATAGCTCTGAATTTAAATAAAACAGATTATCAAAGTGAGTATTAATGAAGAAAATTTCTGAGTACAACAGAGGTGACTAATTATATAATGCAGCAACAGAGTCTAAAAGCAGACTGGGCAAGTGCCTTGACCAGCCAGACTCACATTAGTACACAGTACACCAAATGTTAATTTGTATCTGGGCTGGAAAATGTTTCTTTCTGTGCTCAGATAAGATAGGTAAAAACATTTTATGTTGTATGTAAGGGCAAGTTAAAGGGTACACTAAAATGTAACCTTTAAACTTCACAATGTAACAGCATACCACTTCCTGTTCAGAGATAGCACTCCAAGATCAATTAATCATGGCTAAGACGAACAAACAGTCAACATTCTTAATTAGTGTTGATGCATTCTCCCCTGTGCCCTCATCTGTCATGAAGATTGTTTAAAAATCTGAGTTATTAGTCTTTATTGAAGAGTGGATCTGGTTAATATCTCTAAGAACAGAAATCATTCATCTAGCCACTATACACCGGTACCTGATAATTCCTACCCCTTACATAAGCTACAGATAACCACCGCCCTAAGACCATCTTGGTAGCTATAAATCAAAATGAGTACAGCTCCCATGCAACCTGGGTTAATTTTTGTTTACAATATATCCACTGAAAATAGTGGTATGACACTTGAGGAGACTGCTTATAGATTAGTGCAGAAGAAAATATATAAAGCAGTCAAGGTAGAAAGGAAGAAAACACATCAGTCATACAAAACATGGTAAAACCTCTCTAATTCACACTTAATGACTAGAAGATCCATTGTGATCACTGAACTTTATCAATACCTAACTTAAGCAAAGATCCTAAGTGCAGAAAACACAATTCATTCACTTGATAACTATAGTTTCATTTATACCATACAAATCAAAGCATTTGACAGCAACATATATCCAGAAGTTTTGAGTTATTGCATAGAAACTCTAAAACATAAGTTAAAATTAACAGTAAGGTTAATTAGCAGTGCAAAGCAAGTGGTACTAGCAACACATATATAAGCACACTTCAAATATACTTTATATTCAATAGGAATAAAATAACACAATGTAAGTTACTAAGAAAGTCAAATTTAAGATTCAGTATCAGCTGTAAAGTTCAGGATTATTAAGATCTTATGACTTATAACTAATATGAAAAAATAATTCTACATTAAATTTTGTAATTCCTGCTGTTGTTCACCAAATGCACAGACAAAAGTCTGTGGAAAGACAATTGATAGTTGAACATAGGTGCAGAAAGCAGGTCTGGGCAAGATCTTGATTCAGTTTTTTACTCTCTCTGACCAAATGTGTAGGACAGGCTGTGGAAAAGAAGAAAAAAGGTACAGGAAGGAAAAAAGTATGAAAACTGAAACTAAGCACCCAGGAGGAACCCAGACAGCTTAAATAAAGTACTGTTTTTACAATGGAGATCTGCATCTCTGAAACTTTTGCTCTCCCAATTATTTTTAATAAATTAGTGGGCAATGACAGTCCTTCATTTTAGCTACTACTGAGTAACAAAAAATAAATAAAGAAAAAAGAAAGAAAAAAAAACAAAAATCAAACCAAACAAACAAGAAAAAATAAAAAAGGAAAATAAAAAAGAGAGGTAGCAAGGTCCAAAATTCCAGAGTTTAGGTGTCAATTCATACTACTCTATTATTTTCAAATAAATCTCTGATGGATGAGGTACCAGCAACTGACTGGAGCTTTTTAAGTAGAAATTATCTTTCTTTCCAATGTTTTGTGAGTAAATCTTAACCTCTTACAACCACAACAGGACATTTTAATAGCTTGATACCACTTTGAAGTTAATTATCATGCTTTAAACAGACACAGCAGCTTCCTGTGCTCATGCTGCTACTCTATTGCAATGCACAATAAACCAGAAGAGTGAAAACAAGTACTGATTCATTTAAATCAGCTCTGAACAATTTCTTCAAGTTTTATGAAATACTAGAGAAATCCCTGCAAACTTAAGATTTAACAGAATGACTACAAATTGATTCTAGAAACCACTAATAAATTACCTGTAAAACTGCATGACTTAACAGCAGTGAGCAATTATGCACCATACACTGCTATGTATCAAATAATTTGCTTTCAATGACAAAATTGACCAAGGAAATTATTTTCATTTAATAGAATTCACGTGTACAGTTTTCTGTATCATATTGTATAGAAAAATATTTTTGTTTTCTTCCAAACTATAGCTTTATCACTACAGACAATCCAGGTATATCTCCACCAAAATGGAAAATATGCACATGTATTTCAGACAGTAATAGTAAGAGAAAACAGACAAAGGAGAGCCCAGTTAAGTAACTAACTTTAAGCCAAAGTTTCAAAACAGAGGCTGAGCTTCCAAATTCTTATCAAGGTATCTAAAGACTGACCCAAAGCTTTCCAGTTGCTATAAATGAGAATAACTGCATTCTCGGCAATTTTTAAAAGCTTTTATCATAAAGAAATTAAATGTGTGAATAACTTGCCTGTGGATATTGACATTTCTAGTCTTTCAGTGAGCTTACCTGGATATTTTCCTAAAATATGTGTACAGCTCAAAAAATCCAAGTACAATCCTGAGACAAAAACCACTCACTGGAGTATTTCTCCTGAATGATGCATGAGGTCAAGTAAGTTCATCAATTCATCAAATGGCTTTTCCTGGCTCTTAACCTATTATTGCTCTTACATTGTATATGAGTGTTTTATCACTAAGTAAAGAAGTTGAACAGAGTGATTCCACCTTAATAATTTGTTAGTACTAGTAGTTTTATCTCTTCGTAATATGTGAGAGTCAACACCATGCTTCTATATAAATACCTTGTTTTCAGTTTATGTAAGCAGAAGCCTCGCTACACTTTCCTCTCACAAACTATTAATTTTTTAGTATTGGGGTGGAAGCCCTCCTAGATATTGTTATCCTACTATAGAATTCAAAAAAGCAATATGCTTTCAAAGTCTAATTTTTAGCATGCTGAAATAAAGAAAAAAATCCCCTCTGTAAACAGTATCCCCTGTATGCTAAACATGTGCAACAGCAGCAAACATCCTTAGCATCACATGAAATCAATATTTTGCTGCTTTTCTTCATACATAGCTTCTGAAGGAAAACAAGGCAGCAAGCACAGTTCCTTCAGCTGCTATTTTCGTAAAATGAAAGCCCTGTTGCTAGTCAGTCAGTCTTTATCTGAAAACTCACCTAGGAAACCAGATTATATTTCTAGATGCTCTCAAGAAACACCTGGATATTAAAAGATTTGCAGGCACCTATATGTGGGGAAAAAAAGGGAAACAAAATGCCTCCAAATTGAAACAAAGCATCACTTCTACAGCCTATTGTGCCAGTTCAGCAAAGGAACATTTTTTATGCTATGTTACAGTGTATCTCACTGCAAATACTTAGTAAGATTTGCAAAACTCCTAGCTAGAAGTCCAATTTTGGGGCAAAATAGAAACCAGTGAAAAATATTTTTCATTTGAATTTCAACAGAATCTGTATTATTGACTCTGGTCTGCTAGAGAACAACACTGTCAGTGTTATACTTTCAGACGTGCTATATCGTAACTCTAAGACTTTCTCTGTTTTCTTCACAGGAAATTAGTCTTTCATAATTAATGTCATAAAATGTTACAGCATTACTGCAGCAAATACTACAATTAATGATTCTGAATGAAAGTGTTGTCTCTGTATTGTTTTCAAATGATTTTAAAGAATTCTAACTTGCTGGATAAGGTCCTTTACTCAGGTTTGTTCATTATATGGTCACTGTAACATAGAAACAAATTATTTGGAAAGTGAAAAAAACCTAAATATTTTTCTGTTGTTCAAATAAATGTATTTATACTGATTTAAAAATATGTATCTGCTTCTACCATTTGTTTCTAAAATTTGTATATGTTGCTTTTATCATCTTTAACAGAAAAAGGGGTAAGAAAGCCAGCATCAAGACATCAGATATGCTAATAAGGATGTTTGTGTAAGATTTTTTAGTTGGAAATGGGGAAATTTGGAATCCATCTAATTAGGAAAATATCTAAGTGATGATTATATAAAGTGACATATTTTGGTGGTCAAAAGAAAACCATTATATCACACTTACATGATCACAAAAAGGAGGTTTAAAAAATCGCAAAACAACACATAGTGTCACCTGATGTGCACTACTACAGATAACATAAAAAAAAGTCTGAAAAGCAACTTTTAAGTATATGCCTAATGCATAGTGTAGTTTTTTAAACATATACAGAGGTTAATCCAGCAGTCTCTTAACATACAGAACCATGAAATATACCTTTTACCACATCCAGAAATGCTCCCCAGTTCTCCATTCCAGACACATGCCATGGCTGTATCCTGGGGCCCCATCAAATTCAAACATGGGCAAGTGATCTCTCTACTCCTGTGGGCTGCTCTCCAAGCAAAGAGGGCACAGGGAGACAGGCTGCAGGCTAGGCAAAGCATGATGCAGCAAGTCCCATAACATAACCTATCTGCCCAGAGCCATAATCCTGAAGTACACCCAAATATGTCATCTATACACAGCAAAAACACACAAAATAGTATTCAGTTGCATTTTGCTAAATATATATACCTTATGTCATTTCTTTAATAGCAAACCACATCCAGAGTATTTCAATTATTAAGCAAATACGAGTAACTTACTTTTATTTCCAACCAAGGCCACAAGTGGCTGTCTTTCTGATTCTTCATTCACTTTTTTTACCACATTATACCAGTCTTCCAAATTTTCAAAACTCTGGCCATTGGTAATATCATAAACCAAGAGAATACCCTAAATAAAAAGACATGTTTAAAATGTTACAGATTGTAAAAGAATTTAATATGGTAAGATTTGCATCAGTCTAAATTATTATTGTCATAAAATAGAGCATTAACAAATAATAGTATCATATCTTTCAAGGGTCAGTTAAAGGAATTATAAATTTCTATACTATACATGATATTACAGTATTACTCCTGCATTTCATGTGTTCCAAAGTCACATCTCAGAAAAAAAAAGAGAACAATTAGTTCTATCAGAAATATTACAAATTGCATATATTTTATGATAAACCCAAAATAGCATTTCACACTATTAAGAAGATAAAAATTACACTAGAGAAGGACTCCTATTTTAACTAATATTAGTTGCAGTTTCAGTGTTCCCTAAAGGCCAGATTCCACTCCTTCAGTGTCGTAGAAGATAAGTAAAAAGTACTGGCAAGCTTTAAACTTTCAAAAGAGAACCCAAAGACATGGTGAGAACTCAAAAAGGATTCCCGTATATTTCAGAGGTTTTGGGCCAAGCTACAGGTGACAAATACTCAAAGCAGACACTGCTGATGATTCCTCAGCCCAAATATCCAATATTGTAAAGCACAGCCTATTAACAGACCAAATTCCCTCCACAATTCTAAGATCAGCTCTTGGATCTTATTGAGTCTTCTACCCCTGCTTTCCACTACATCCTAATAAAGTCAGTATCTTGTAAATGAGGAATAAAATCAGAATTGGTTTCAGTCACACTTGTTCTCATGGAGTTCACATCTGCCAAAAAAACCCTGTGTCTGCACACTGTTTCTCACATGAAATATTCACAAATATTCTGAAAAAACAATAAGATTCATACAAAACTAGCTGGGTCAATGACCTACTGTCAATAGAATAGATTTTTCAAGTTTTTTAAGGCATTTTTCAAGGCCTGGTTTTAACTAATAGCTAAAAGGAGTGCCTTAGATCACAAAACAAAGTGTACAAGTACTTAATAATTTCACATTTGACAACAAACTAGTATAGACTGCAAGACTATTTGAGGAGAGTTTGGATTTTATGATGACAGTGTAAAAATAATGAGATGCAATTAAATAAATACCATGACAAGTTCAAAGGAAGCAATAATCAAGTGCACAATAGGAAGTGTCTGGCTTTGTAGCGGGTTCCATAGAATAGGATCAAGGAGTTACAGCTCACAGCTGAATATGGGAAGCTTATTTTGCAAATATCACACTGGCATCAATCATTTCAGGTGAAATAATGCATCCATCTTTGGACACTTGAATGTCAAAAAAGGGTACACTACAAGAAACCAGTAACAGTGTCATAGGTTTGAAAACCATGACTGACATGAAAAAAGTGGAAAAAAAAACCTGACTGCTTCAACAAACACATGACTTATGGCAGGCATGATGATGCTGGTACGAGTTTTAAGAGAAGATAAAAGGAGTTCTCTTTGTATATGCTTTTACACATAGTTTGCAGAAGCCACTAAATTGGGAAGACCAGCCAATGTGCCCAAGCATAGGGTTACCACAAAGGGATATGCAGACATGCTCAAGGAATGGGTGAACAGAAACCTTTCAACATTCAACAAGGATAAATGCAAAGTCCTGTAGCTGGGAAGGAATGAATACAGGCTGAGGGGAGCAATACATGACTGGCTTGGAAGCAACTGGAAATGACCTGCAGGTCTTGTCAGACAGCAGGCCAAATTCGAGCCAGCAACATACCCTGGCAGCAAGAATGGCCAACGTGATCCTGGGCTGCATTAGCAGAAGTACAGCCACCAGTCCAGGGCACTTTTCTACTCAGCACCTTTTGGTTCATATCTAAAAGAATACATCCAGTCAAAACACATCTTTAGGCCCCTCCAGACATCAGAAAAGTGGAGTAACTTCAGCTGAGGGCCAGCAAGATGATCAGAGGCTGGAGCACTTGTTTTACGAGGAAGAGATGAACAAACCCAAAGTCTCCAGTATGGAGAGGAAGCAGCCCTGAGACGACCTAAAAGCAGCCTTCCCATACCCATGAGGAAGCAATGAAGGAGATGGAGCCAGGCTCTTCACAGTAGTGCATAGCAGGATAAAACCCAGTGGGCATAAGCTGAAATAAGAGAAATTCAAACCATATCTAATGAAAAGCATTTTCATCATGAGGAAAATAAGGAGGACAATCATGAGGAGGTTGACCAGAGGTTGCTCAGTCTCCATCCTTAGAAGTTTACATAGCAGGAACTCAATAAATCCTTGAGCAGCCTAGTTCCGTCTCTCAGTTGACCCTACTTAGAGAGTGTTTTACTACCAACCTCCTGACACCCTTCCACCCTGAACTTTCTTACAAATCTGGGATCAATACAACATCTAGCGATAGGTTTAACTCACAGCAAGAAGATTACAGCAAGAGTACATACTAAAAACAAGCAAACAAAATAAAAAAATGGAGACTGTAAGAATAGCAAAGCTCTGAAACACACCACCTAAAACAGTCACCAAAACTGAAAATATTTCAAGGTTGCTAAAAGTCATTACACACAGATAGCTTTGAAGGAGGGCAACAGATCCTACTGAGATCCCTCCAACTCCTAGTCTCTTATGACAGCAATACCAATCTATCTCATTTCCTCCAATGTTATCAACTCCTTGGCAAATATGAGGTTTTGTTCCTTATATTTATATAGTTACTATTAATTTTCATCAGTTCCTTCAAGGATATTAAGAATTATGACACCCGACCCTTTGCTATCTTTCCTTCTTTACCAATCAAATCTAATAATAAACATTCATTTTCCCTCTTCCAATTTTGGTACAATTTATTCCTTAATATTTTGCATCTCTAAGTTAATTTTAGTTAATTTTTCCTGACTATTTTTATAACTATCCAAATGCCTGGGCACGTATGTAATTGTCTCACAATCTAAGTTTTGCTCTAGGAAGGACATACTTGTGTTATTAAATGTTCAGTGGAAAAGACACTCAATCTAAAGGATAGGTATGGTACAGTTTAAAAGAAAATACCAGCCATAATGCTGAAAGTTGTAAATGAGAAAAGAGCACACGGCAATGCTTTCACCAGCTCAGTGCTCTCACCAGCTTGCAGAAGAGCAGATTATCTAAATCATCTTCAGCACTAATCAGAGTTTGATGGAGAAAAAATAAGAAAGTGTGAGCATTTAAGGTTAACCAACTCTTTCTAACCAATTCTCCATCAAAATTCTACTGTGCTTCATGTCCTCTAGACAATTATAGACTACCTACCCCTTTGGATAAAAAGGTACTCACAGTGGATTTACCAGCAAAGAAATCATTTAACAAAACTGGCAACTAGAGCTGACTTAACTTCCTTTTGGTCCCCTTCTCTGTGATCTAAAACACTGCTTCTAAAGACATTCTTTTCTTAAAATTTTTTTTTAGTCCTGTCAATATTTGCTGCACTTAAGAAACAAAGGCAGTTATAACACCACAGAAATGCAAAAAAAGGCAGCATGGCATCCAGGTCATAAAGAATACTTTGTGCTTAGATTTTCACCACAACAGCACTCTACAAGCAACTTACTTACATACAATAGTATGATAAAGATAATTAATGAAGGACTAGTCACAACTCCATGGCTAAAATTTATTTCACCTTTCTCTTTTATTTAATAGAGAAATCCATAATTGTTTTTTAAAAAAATACATAGTATTTTCCACAAATTTACAGCATATGGAGTACTGACCAAGTAGACAACATAAAAGCTGTTGTTTCCCTATTATGTGTGAGGAATTAAGGAGGAAAATTAACACTGGCATTTTTACCCAAAAGTACTGTATTTCCCTGCCATGAAAAAGGTTTGAAACACATGGTAGACGACATGCCAAGAACAGCACATTGATTCTCTAGTCTCCAGCAACATGGCGAATAGTCCCTGCTTGCATAATTACACTCTAGTATGAGAGACATTTTGCCTACATTAGTGCCCATGTGAGTGCTTTTTGTTTTGGAATTATAGAGCATTTTCAAAAATAGGTCACTGGAAACCGAGAATATTGCAGAAATTATTTGCTGCTCCCTAGAGAAAGTAGAGTCTGCAGTACTCCCATTAACAAGCCTATTTATGATGTAACATATGCCAGATCTTAAAGATAATTTAAACTAGGTATGTGAGTAGGGGCAGCAATCACAGGTAAGATATGGGAGTGCTTCTGAAAGATTTACCATGCAAACAGCAGCATTATTTCAAAATTGAAGTGCTAGTATGGAAGTGTTGTAACCAGGTAATATATTCATACGGATAATCAAAATTTAAGACATGCCAAGTTTATGTCAAGATCTGTCACAATAAAAGGAAGCTAGAGAAAACTCTAATTAAAAACGTATGTTTTCTTCTTTATTTATCCTCAGCTACCCTCATCCTGACATTTTCATCAAGGAACTGAACTTTCATATTTTTCTTAATATTATAAGTCAGGCCAAAATTCTAGGGCATTTTTTCTAGTCATGGAATATTAACTTAGTAAAGACCAACTAATTGTTGCAGAAATGTGCAATGAAAACAGAGGTTTTTGCAAATGAAAGCACCTTACAGTCCACACATACTTAACCACTGCTGTCTTTGCTGATACTGAGGACTTGGTCACTCAGACATATGTGATTAAGTTGCCATAATTGACTGATTTACTCTTTATCAGTACAGCTCTGGCAACTGACTAAACAATTACTCTCAGCATCTCTTAACTGTGAGATAAATGTGGTAGTTTAAAACAACTTTTAGTCAGTGTTGATTATTAACATCTTTTATTTATAAAGAACAGAGACCTCTTCTTTCCCCCACATCTTGCAGAGTCCTTCTGCCTCACCACTGAAATTCAAGCTACCAAGGTGGGATGCAGCAACTACATTGTTCTAAATGAGCAGTATCAGAAGAAAAAATAAAAAATGTGCAGGTGGGAATCAACTGCTTCAAGACAAAAGTGAATTGCAATTTCTCCCACTGCAACCAACACAAGTTCTCATGCTCAAATCCACCATTCTTACTTTAAAACATGGCACAAGAAATATGGGCTCTCAATCAAAATATAGCATCTTAACAGTAACCTAATCAAAAGATCTATCCTAGATTCATCTCTCATTAGAGAGAAGGAAACCTCCAGTGGCAAGTTTTTGCAGTGAAGTATAGTTGGATATTGTACTCTTGTTGATATCCTGATCAAATTTCAACCAAGATCAGGTGAACTGTAAACCATAATCTTTTCGGTTGTTGGAGAGTCTCTAAACTTCCATCTCCAGCTATCCATAGGATTTTAGAAGTAGGCCTACCATACAGATTTCTGAGCACAAAAATAAGAATCCAGGAGCTTATGATTTCTGAATCTCACAATGATCAAATAGATGGAAATCTACACAATGTTATGGGCATACGCAAATACTCGATAAAGGCACCACACATCCCATAGGTATGCTACAAACAATTCCATGCATGTAATTTAAATCTGAATTATTTAGATTTGAAGAATACACAAACACAATTTCTGTGACAGATCCAAATAATCTGCTTTATCTGTATCTGTACAGCTTGTGTACTTTATAAACAAAATGTTTAAAATCCCAGCTGCACCACACATGCTGACCAAGTGCAACACACCACAGCCACATACACTTTTTCTTGTAGCAACTTTCACTCAAGTTATTTCAATATTTTTAAAGGCTCTCTTTCACTAGAGAACCCCAAACTAAACACAGAACTCCAAATGTAGTCTCAAAAATGTCAGAGCATGATATTCACTTTCCTTGATTTAAATACTTCATTCTTACTAACACAGCTCAGTAATCAATTAGCTTTTACTGTTGCAAGGATGCACTGCAAACTCCCGTTCAACTGTTTTTACCTCAATAAGACATCCATCCAAGAGTTTTTTCCTCCAAAGCCATTTCACAGAATGACTGAGGTTGGAAGGGACTTCTAGAAGTCATTTGATTCAATGCTTCTGTTCAAGCAGTGTCACTCAAAGTCAGTTGCCCAAGACCATGTCCAGATGGCTTTTGAGCATCTCTGAGGATGGAGACTCTACAACCTCTCTGGTCAACTTGTGCCAGTTCTTGGTCATCCCCACTGTAGAAAACGTGTTCCCTGGTGTTCAGAAGGAATCCCATATTTCAGTTTGTGCCCATTGCTCTGGTCCTATCAATAGACACTACACAAAAAAGCCTGGTGCTATCTTCCTTGTATCCTTCCTGCATAGTGTATATATATTGATTAGCCTTCTATTCTCCAGGCTGAACAGTCACAGCTCTCTCAGCCTTTGCTCATTAGAGAGATGCTCCAGACCATTGATCACCTTTGTGGCCCTTCACTTCACACTCTCCAGTTGATTCCCAGCTGCATGAGATTATTCTGTACCAGGTGCAGGACTTGGCATCTGTCATCAGCTGAACCTCACAAGGTTTCTGTTGGTCCACTCCTTCAGTTGGTCATGGTCTCTCTCAGTAGCAGCCTTACCCTCCAGCACAGTGACCATTTCTCCCCAGTTTGGTGCTATTCATAAACTTACAAACAATATTTTGTTCCACTGTTAAAAAAATTAGTAAAAAACACAACTCCAGTACCAATCCTTAAGAAATAAAATTTATAATCAGGCATCAGTAAGACATTGAGCTATAGACCTTTAAATCCAGCTGTCCATTCAGATTTTCAGTAAATTTACAGTCCAACCATTGCACCTGTATCTCTACATATTGTAATAATATTATGAGGGATTATGTCAAAGGCCCTGCTGAAGTGAAGATAAATTACATCCACTGCTCTCCTCTCCACAGAAATAACCATCCAACCACAGACAGCAGTCAAGCTGGCTGTACACATTTTACCCTCACCAACTCCATGCTACCTCTTCCCAATTACTTTCTTGCTATTTTGCTGTCCATTCACAGGAATTTTTACCCATATTTAAAAGTATTTTCCTTTATAAATATTCTACTTGTTCTACTTTGTCTTTCATCTTTTTCTTATAAAAAGCTACAGATGTTCAACATGGAGTAAGTTTATGCCTAGAAATAACCTGAAAGCAGTGCCTTTACAAACTATTCAGGGCATTTCATGAGTAGATGAAAATAGAGACAGTTTTATACATCTTTAACAGGCACTATTACAAAGCTAACAGAAAAGTGTGTTAGAACTCAACTTGGATGATAAGAAGCGTCTTACAGACACTGACAATATATGCCAACACTGGGAGAGAAAAAACACTAGCTCATTTAAAAAATTATGGTTAAAATGAGGACTGGAGGAATATTAAAGACATAGATTGGGCATAGGGGTTTTTTGTTAATGTGTTCTGAATGATTAAAAAAAATCAAATGTTAGTCTTATTGATATCAACTGTTTATGCACTTTTGGGCACTGGTATTAACTTTTTGACCTGCTATTTTTGGTAAGAAATTCCTAAGTTTATCATCAAATTCAATACAGACAAAGCTAACAGCCTTTTATTTCCTTCATTAAATTTACTTTGGACATATGGCAACAATTTGTGATTAATCAAATTCCCTCTGTCATGGAAGCCACTTTCTCCTATTGCTTGGTAGATCTGTAAAAGGTCAGCTAATCAGTTTTTATTAAAAAAAAATGCTATAAAACAGATGCAACAACTAGAAACGTTGACTTTTTTTGAAAGTGACAAAATGTTACGTTGACAAATTTCTTTTTATCTAGTTAACTAATAAATCCCAATCTCTTTCATTAGCCATTCCTGTGTTGTATAACACTATCTAATAGCACATTATGCCTATTGTTCTCATCACAAACTCCAAATTAAGGAACAGAGTACATTTTACAACCACTCACGCTAAGAGGTTTGGCATTTATAATACATCCTCCTAAATCATCTCACGACTCAAGACAGAGTTATAATGCTTAGTTCTTAATCCTACCATCCACTTTAAGTTGCTTAGTTAACCTGAAGATAAACTTAATTTTCATTGGACAGGAGTTCTGCAAAAATATTTAGCTGCCTGGTTGTCTCCTTTTGTTTGCCCTCTTATAACCCCAGTTGCATGTATGAGTTTAATGGTGTAGGATTGCTCTTAATTTCCTCCTTCTACCTTTCCCCCCCAGGAGGCAGCTGTTCTGAAAGCAGCCACTCTATCTACCATGTGGATATCCAAATAGCCTTTACTATTTACTGTGATTGCTTTTCTTAACTCAAGACACAAAGCCTGGAAATAACCATCTGTTCTTGGGAGTTACTCAGTTCTATAAATGCACACACTTCCTTTGCTTTTTATGTCAGCTCTAAAAAATTAGCTACACACCAAAATTAAAGTAGGGTACTAATACCAATTAAGTTAGATTGAACAGACATTCAACGTTTTTGAGATTTATGAAACAATCAACTAAAAGCTATATATAATGTATGCATGTAAAATTTTAAGAACAAAGTTTCAATTAATTTTATATCATTGCTATAGATACAATTATCAGCATTTATACTGTACCTGAGCTCCATAAATATATTTATCCAGCATTTTGCCTCCTATTGTTTGTCCCCCTACATCCCACACTTGAAGAGTAACATTCAAATTTCCTGGAAAAAAATTATACAGACATTGTGTAACCTGAAAAATTTAGATACAAATATATTCAACAACAATAGCTTTTAAGAAGTAGACAAGAAATAGAAACTAAATTTCAAAACAAAAATGATTGTATCATCTGGGAAAAAAAGTAATTTGTGTCCAGCTAAGTCATTAAGATACAGTAAAACTATAGCTAGTTATTAACATATCTAATATAAACAGAAAATAATTGGAATCGCATAAAGTATAACACTCCTGACTAGAAATTATATAACATATTCAACTGACTAAACACGTAAAACTGCACAAACAATGTTCTATAGTGTAGTACTTGGAACTGAAAGGTAACACAATTAATGCCAACTTATCCACATTATTTCACACCTCCCTTCCTCACCCCCTGTCCAAATCTTCCTTACAGATCAAGAAGTAAGGAAAATCTTCATGATAACTTCATTTTGGTAGTGGTGCTGATAGCAGTATACAGAATTATATAGCTGACAGAGTAAAAAATGGAAATATTGACACACATCTAAGTTGAGGATGCAAACTATGATTACTTCCTCCACTCACACCCTTAAGGCATGAAGCTAAATTGGACATGATTTACATAATTTCATCTTCAAAGAATTGACACCAAGGATAGGCTTTCCTTTCTACTCTAAACCATTTTTAAGCTATGTTGAAACTATTAATAGGTATTAAAAAAAAACTAACAAAAAATCAGTGTAAATACTGAATATTTAATAACCTACAAATCATACATATTCTGCAAGACAACTCAGCAACTCACAGATCAAAAATACACACAGAAAGGTACGGTACCATATACATACAAACATATTAAAGTATAATTCCTCATATTTTGCATGATAAGAACTGTTTTCAGAACTGTACTAATTACCTGGGAGCACCAAGTACTAGCAGAGTAAGGACCGACAAAATTTTTGCTAATCTGCATACAACTCACATAACATTTACATGTTAATACAAATTCTACATACTCACAAATAATCACAACAGCCTATCAATTTTACTCCTGGATTTTAAAAAATGCAACTAATTTCACATCACAACAATTGCAAATCGAGTGAAAACAAACACACTATTTTGGCTTCCTAGGAAAGATATATTCTTAATTCAATTATTTTATGTAGTTGACAATCTGACACCACATGATCCATTCAGCTGTAAATTCATAACTGACGTGCTCGCGTTGGTTACACAAGGGAATGTGCTCCAGGGAAATGTATCACAGCACCAGGTGAAAATAACCAGCAAATTATAACTATAGTGCTGAATATATGCTACTCGTGGTTTTACATATACCATATTGTATTTTTATAATGCACCTTGCTTTCATCTGGTTAAAAGAGCAGATTTCCAAAACTGCAACCATTGTGTCAAAAATACAGAGATGAGTGTGAAACAGTACTATTAAGCTACACTGAGTTTTATGTAATACCAAGATAACTTCTACATAGAGCTTACAAAACACATCATAAACGCCCCAGTTCAAAAAAGGTAATCTTATATAATCAACAAAAAGCTTACTTGTTTAGATAGTTCACATACTATGTATTATTTAATTAATTATTTTAAAAGCTTAGAAGATAAATGATCACAAACAATGCAGGGAAGTATTCCATAAAGCATCTGGCATGGATAAAATAGTGCATGCACAATCTGAAAAGATTATTATTATCTTCAGTGGGTAAACTAACTGTGCAAGATGAAAGGCTCATTGTGCTACAGAATTCTACCCCTATGTATTCTAGTGGAAAGTCACTGTGCCATTCATGTCAGCTATTTGGGAAAAAAAAAAACAAACCACCTTTATAAATATTATCACTTTCGAATGCCTAATTTTGTGCTCAAGTGCTCTAAAAAGTTTCAACTAAGGAAATAATTATGCATAGCATACTGGCCTTAGTATCTGGATGACTGCATGGAATGACCTGACAAATTTTAGTGCAGTTAGTTAAATAGTCTAACTGTACCTGTCCAACTAAAAAAATCTCCTATTATAAATTATTTACTCTGCTTCATTAACAACAGAAAAAAGAAATGGGGGGGGGGGGAAAAATTGGTATGTTCATTTAAGGTGAACTCATTCTTAATTAGGATCTCACTAACTATAAAATTCACACTGATCATCTCCTGTGCAAAATGTTTCGTTTTTCCTTTTTTTACAATTAGGTTCTGTAATATTTGCTTTCTGCTTAGATTTATTCTGCGGAAGAAAGAAGGATGTTAGGGTTATTCTGACAAAAGGAAAAGCTGCAGGCAATTTACCTAGCAAGTATTTAATTAACAACTGGGATAGCAGCACATGAAGTTTCCTGCAAAAAGTTTGAAATATTTTATTTTTTTCAATTTAACAGGAACATAAAAACTGCAGACTTACAACTGAAAAAAAAGAAACCATACATAATAAGAACGTTCTTAGAAACAGTCTTAACACTCCAATAAAAATAACGGAAGAATCCCATCAATATAACATGTAACACACTATTAAGGAATAAAAAAAAAAAACAGCACTCCTTTACTCTGTAGAAAATGCACACAAAGTGCAATACTGAAATACATGAGGCAGCACAGTGCAGGTGTGTAGATTGCTTCTGGTATGAACTGAAGGCACTGGGCTGCTGCAGCAGTGACCCTGCAGGAGGACACTTGGTGTATCGGTTAACCTTACTTACAGTGCTGCACAGTCAAGATAGAACTAAAAACACAAGTCTGACCACTTTTTACACCACCAACTTTAAAAAAAAATCCTTTTAACAGAAGAATCCTGTTTACTAAACTGCACCCACAACCTCCCAAAAAGTATACAACTATGGCTCTTAAGAGTCTCTATCAGCAGACCCTCTGCTAACAGATACACTATTTAAGCACTAAAACCTACACCATGGTTGCATCCAGACTATACAAGATTCTGCATCAATAAATACAATGAAACTGATTTGTACTTTAAAAAAAAGTATTTTGAACAAATTGCATGAAGTGAATTTGTCATGTTGAACACTAGACACATGTTGAACAACACCGAACACATACAAAAATTTCTGATTTTTATTAAACTGTATTGTTTTACTACACAAAATATTTACAATTTTCGCTGCAAAACTGCATTAGTTACTAAAACAATGGGAGACAAATGCCACTTTATCTTAAAAAATAATTTTGAAAAATTTTAAAATAAAATAAAATAAAACCAGAAAAACACTACTTTATTTTGTAAGTTATAATATATTTCAATGAAGCCTAATGCAAACTTCTCTGCAATTCTAGAAATCTGTAATTTTAACTTCTGGAATCTTTGCTTACATTGAAGAAGAAAAAAATAAATTACTGAACCATAGTTGTTCATCAATTCTCCTGCTGAGTAAGAGAAATCAAGACTTTTTTCCTACTGATGCACACATAACTTCTGTGCAGTGGTATCAATTAACCTTTCAAGTAAACATAGCAGCTCTGCAAACCCAGAACTAATAAAAAAATTAGAAAAATCCACTTACTAAAGTAATGCTTCCCATTCCAGTATTTAGAAATGTTACCTCCCTCCCTCTCACTCCCCATGACTAGTCCAGTTTACCTATAAAATAGAGTCACATATACCTAAACATGTATATAGGCATAGGCAAAACCAGAATGACAACCTAGAGAAAAATGTTTCCTGCTGAATATGAATACAAATGCTACTGTTTTGAGGAAAACAGATGGACAGACTTTTTTGGTGCTGCATTCTGATTTTATTACAAAATAAACTATGAATGAATGAAATTCACACACAAAATAAACTATGAACAAAAATGAATGAAGTAATAGTTGATAATTTTCCAAATTTTCCACTCAACAAGGACACTTAGAATCCCAGTAATGTTTCCGTATGCTTAACAGCTGGAAAAAAAACTTGCAAAATACAAGTTCTCAGCATGCACACTGAATGATTTGTGTACACATTGCAAGTATTGCTGTTAAGTACTATACACACTGGCATTTTTAGAGCATGAGCAGGACAATAAAAAAATTATTCTGTTGATTTTATGGAGAAATAAGCACTGGAATTTGGTACTTTATCACTCACCAGATACTAAAAACATACAGCAAAATGGCCAAACCAAAATAGTAAACACGGGAATAGTCTGAAAATATTATTCTATTTCACTTAAGAAAATATATAAACATAATCAAGAAATTATTTGCAATATAATTTTTTTAAAAAGAAGTTCAAGAACTGTATACATTTTTTTATAACGTCAGGTTACAGATAAAACACTTAATTTCTGGGTTTGCTTCCTTCCTCACCCTTCACAAGGAGAAGACAGAACTACAGAACTTGCATCAACTTCATCAAATCTCAGTACAGCTTTTAATAATTACAGAAACTTTTTCTAACTTCTGATTTCTGAATCCAAAAGTAAATGTTTTTAATTAAATACTTACATACTTAGAATATGAGCACACACAAATCAGTGAAAAGACGTATTTTAAACCCCAATTGTTCAGAGACAAACTTAACCAGCAATTATTCTTTTTTAATTATTTCTTTGCATTTTCCATGCAGTGTGCTGCAACTGGCATCTAAATAGTTTCTTTGCCGTCGTGAAGTGAAACATCTTGAATGCTCAAACTGTATTTTTATGAGTGCCGAGGGACCCTAAATTTTAGTGGTCTATTAAATGCCAGCAATTTCATGCTGCCTTGCATAAAACAGCATTCACATATTAGAGCACTGCGAGTCCATAGTCGTATTATGCTTCTCTCACACAACTCAAATATGAGTTGTGTATTTCATTAAAAATATATATTTCTTTCAAAACACACACACTTTTTAAATTAATATGTTTAAAGTTCCTTTCATTGTTGTGTATTACACTATCCACATGGACAGTGAGTGAACTCAAGCAGGGATAATAAAATTCATCAACACAGATAGCATTCCTTTTATTTGAATTCAGTGTTTTACTTAGAGATATAACTTGCAAATGCATAACTCTGACACCTGGCAAGAATGTACAAGCAAAATATTCTCCAAACAACCTAATTTACTTTGCCATAAAAACCACCGCACTAACCTTATTTAGTACACAATACTCTGAAGAATCTGTTTCTGCAAGTCTTGCTGCCACCCAACTTTCCAGTGATAGTTTTAGTTCTCTTACCTGGCAATAATATCCTTTTCAAGAAGAAGTCCAGTCCTATGGTTTGTTTGTACTGTTTTCCAAACGTTTCTTGAGCAAAACGTGTAGCTAAGGATGTCTAAAACAGAACAGTATCAAATTAAGTTGTCATTTTTAACAGCAACAAACTTTATGTTAACCCAGAAGTATGAAATACAATTAAGCACTTTTTAAATCAATGAATGCTAACATTGTTCATGGATTTGGACTGACAAGCAGTCCAGTCAGTTTCAACATAATAACAGGAGGTGGCAAAGGCTACTAATTTATGCAAAAAGAAGCAAGGTGCATATTTGCTTTGATTTCAAAACAAACTCTAACGGTCCTATTACAAAATATTACACAGATTTGAAGGAGGTATCATTAGTATGCTCAAACTGACAAAAATCTAGGTGGCACTATCTGTACCTGAAGATCTAAGTAGTTTTAAAAAGCATTCATTTCCGAAACAAAGGTCATCCCCTGGTAAAGAACACCATGATCCCAGACCAACTTTCTGGGAGGGAATAGAGATCTGCACACTGCAGAACTCACAGAGGGCTCCTAAGTGTGGCAAGACTTCTGCCACTGTACATCAGTTTCAGGATCAGGGATTGCAGGAACTCTAAGATGGGAAGAGTACTTTCTTGCACATAGAAAGAGAAAGTTACTCATATTAAGAATGCACATTTACAGAATCATTCCTTTCAGCAGAACTTTTGAAAATTTATTTCTTCAATTGGCATTCTGTGGATTTATGAAAACAAACCAATGCACTGTTGACCCAATAATAAGTTCTTACTATATACAGCTGAAAGGATACACAACTAACCTAGGCAAACTACTGAGGCAAGGCATTTATATCCTGTCACTAGCAATTTAGTAGCAATTTAAGATCTCCTTTCAAGACAAAAAAAAGGGGTGGGGGTAGAAAGGGAAAGAAATAAAGAAAGAAGGCCACAAAAAAAGTAAAGGAGAAAACAGTGGTACAATCATAAGTAATGCAATAGTTTGTATTGTGAAAAAAATAATACTAAATATTAAAAACTATAAAATACAACCAACATCAAATTAATGTACACTTAAAAATCTCGTTGACATGACATTTGTAAATAAAAATACAAATTAACTACAGAAAAATATCTACATATTTATTTACCTATTTAGAGAAGGAAAAATACTAAGAGGCTCACAAAACCCTTACACTGTCTAAGAAAAGTCAAAACAGGCCAGAAGGGTTTTTTCTTGCCAGTTTTCCATTCATCAGGACCTGAAGAGATGAGTCACACCAACTGTTATCAGAAATTGCTGTTAAGAGCACACTTAGTAAAAAATGCAACAGCAAAATAATACCAATAGTTCTGAAATATGAGAATAGGCAAGGTCCATTAATGGAAGGTTATAACAAAGACCTAAATTATGCTAATGTCAAATGTACACAGAAAAAAACCAAACTTTTTTTTTGCATTAAAACATGACCACAGAGCTCCAGCACTAACACTCTAGTATGAATAGGCAAATATTTATTCAACTATTGGATTTGCTACTAAGTAAATAAAACAAGATTTACTGTTTTCATGTTTCTATATCATATTTATATTCCTATCACTGCCATATATATATAATGAATTATATTTTGATATCAGAAGATGTATTTAGGAAACAATCCAATAAGACAGTGTTAGCCTATGGCAACATTTTCATTTACTTCACTGAACTCAAGCCCCAGGAGGACTAAAAATAAAAAACAAATGGGAAAAAAAAGCAAGTAAACTAGAAATAGCATGAGTATGCTTATATATTTATATTCCTGTGGAAAGGGGGAAGACCACAGAGGATGAATTGTGCAAAGATTCTTCTGCCTTCAGCTATGTGACAGTAATACTAACAACACACACAAAATAAAATTCAATACAGATTCAGACTATAGTGTTGAAAGAGTCAGAAAAACTGATTCATTTAATCCCAATAGTTAGCATGTCAAGATTACAATGACATTTTTAATCTGTCATGACCTTAAAGATGCAAATGAGAATAAGACAACTGCAGGAATCCATCGCAGTCTTCTTGAAATTTTCCTTTTTGGAGAAGTAACTAGTGCCTAGACTACAGATTCAAGTATCATCTAACTATATCATAATATTCTATATTCTCCAACACACTAATTTAGGTCCTCATTAAATAAGTAACCACTCCTTTCCTGTTTCAAAGGCTCAGTAAATACTAGTTCATCATTCTGTGATACTCAATATTCCCTGAGGACTTCTAGGGCTGTTAGTAAAAAGAAACTATACATATTCAATTAATGGACAACCTATAAGAGCAGTAAGTAATCAACAGCATGGCAAAGTCCTCTTAAACAGTTTTTCTCCACTGTGCTCTTGAAGGCAAAGGAATTTATAGCACAAAATCACTGACTAACTCCTTTTTAAATTTTTTCCTAATAAATGTTAGAGCTCAAGGAAGGCGATGGATTACCAGTCTAGGGTCCTCTATTTATTCACAAAACAAGCATTTATCCACAAAATGCTAAGAGCAACAGTTCAAACTTCTATACAACAATAAACAAAGAAGTTATATCAATGCATACTCAAGTGTCTCTACAATGAAAATATTCCCTTCAAATCCTAGAAGTGTTCACTGCCATGCTTGCCAGAAAAGATTTTGCTCAAGTTTTACCTGAGGATACGATGAATATGATCTATATAAGAATTAAAGTTAAATAATGGTTCAGTACAACTGTAGCTGTAAAATAAATAAGTTTTTAGATAAATAAATAAATATTTTTAGAAAGGTTGCATTTCATACAATTCCACCCCTTAATGTCGAGGTCAGAGAACAGTATGACAGCATAAAGGCCTTTGTTCCTTTGCAGCTCTACCAAGCCAACCACGCCACCAGCTTGCATAGCAGAATTTCTAGAAAAATTCCATCAGCTTGGAAAGTTCACATACCTGCCTTAAATACTTCAAAGTGAATGTCGACATCCGATTCTAAATATCAATACTCTATTGAAGGTGTTAAAAAACCCCTGCTAAAAACAGGAAAACATCTTTGGGCTCTAATTTGCAATCAAGATAGCAGTAAAAAAAAAAAAAAGTACAGTATTCTAAGTTTGAAATACAATAGGATATTTGGGAAGGCTTTTTTTCAAAGAAGCGAAGATGGAATTTAACTTTACATGTAAAGCACAACAGTTCCTTGCTTTTATTTTCCAATGTTAATAATTCAGTATAAACTGCTGACAAGCTGTTCCTAAAGACCTCCATAATAAGTAAAGAGGAAAAAAAGCAAACAATATCTATGAAATAAACTAAAAATTAAATAAATTGAACAAGCAATGATAGCCAACTGTGGCAATGACTACTCACCAGGGCAACCAGAAACTTGAAGGGAAAATTCCACCAATGACAACTCTTTGAGTAAAGTCCTATAGAATTAAGTTTTGAGAAAGCAGTGCCAAAGTGTATTATCATAGTTGTAAGAAAGAAAATTAAACCCAAAAGTTCAATTAGATGCAAGCACATAGTTCTGAAGCCATTAATTTCCATTCACACATGAACTTTAGCCATTAATTGAAAATCTACTTTCTAAAAACCACATGTATCTATCCCTTACCTCACTCCCTTCTAGAACATCAATGCCATTGTCCAAGCACAGCTACACACTCATCCCTCAGTCACATCCTATCCTATTGGCAAAAATTTTAGGACAAACAAAACTAAAACAAACACTAAGCTAAATAATGAAATGCTTTAACTACCATAACAACACATAACTGTCCAAGCTAATGTCCTTCCATCCCACTGCTAATTACTGATGCAACTTTGTTCACTGAAAAAGAGAAAGTTATCATAACCTCTTGACATTTGACGTAGATCTATTTGATGCAGCTGGGCCAATCTGCACAGTACACTTCACTCAATTTTCCATTTGCAACACTCAATAGTGACAACAATATTTTTGTCACCATCAATGAAGCCCAAGTGTAACAAGACAATTCAGAATTCGCCCAATGCTTAAAAATCTGGTATCTTAAAAAATCCTAAAGTAAGCAGGACACTTTATGCCAGCCAATGTTTTAGCTCCTGCAAACTCCCATACCAGCTTGAACATTCATTCTTTCATTTTCATTATCTATTGTTAACAGAAGGAATAGGTAGGATGTTTCTGCTACCATACTCTAGTTCCAGCTACAACAGAGATAGCAAATAAACAGAACTTCAGCACATCTATTTTTCAGGACTTCCCTTCCCATTAACAGCTCTGAGATTTGCTTCCAGAGGCCCAAAACCTTTTCAATAGTGGCAAATCATAATATTCTATCTCAAATCAGCATCCTTGTATATTTCAGTATTAAGCCAATCTATGCCCAAAAATAACAGAAATATCTGGATCATAACATCATTTTCTTTCAATCCATACTAGTAATGCCGGTTTATTTTAATGGAAAACAATTTTGGCTCAGGAAGAGTGGGTTGATTTAAAACCTAGACACATAAGGCAGCTGTGTGTATATATGTCCTTCCTATACTCAAAATCAAAGAGCCAACTGCTATTAATAATTTCCACTTTTTTTATCTCACATTGTCCCCACTTCTGATTGCTTTTCAGATTGTTTTCCTAGTTTGTGTAGCTCATTAAAATCATTCTCTATTGTGTTCTGACTAGCCAGTCTTGCTTCCCTCAATTTTGCTTTTCCACAGTTCACCATTATCTTACCATGTCTGTTTTACCCTAAGAGTTTTACAGATTCTACTCTATCTCACTTCTCTTATGCCTTCTTCCACTTTTACTCTTCTCTACTTGAGTTTGCTCCAGCAGTGCTTTTATTGCTATCCTTAAAATTCTAAGTATCCAGTTATCCATTCAATCACCTCAAAACAAATTAATAGAAGCACAACATCCCTCCCTTGCCTCATGGACAGAGCAATTCCTAGCTAGTGTAAGTACATACATTACCTTTAGCTTGAACAGACACTCATTTGTTTTTAAGCTGCTACCAATTCTTGCACAGAACCCGAGTCACAGTGCTTCTAAGCAATGGGTGAGGAAAACAGCAAGCTTCCACCTGACCCACAACAACAATTTTGGGGGTTTTTTGGAAAAGAGGGGGCAAAAGAAGCTAAACACCTCACACTAAACACAAGATACAGTATTTCAATATATCCCATCATTTTCTACACACCTCCTGCCTCATGAACCCAAAGTGACAGGAAGAGAAAAACCAACACCTTGCATAATAGAGAGATAAGTATGCATGTGTGTAAAGACCAGCTGTGAACCAGATGTGAGAGCCAGGCAATTTAGAGTTGGAAAGACATAGACATACACAGGTTTCAACAAGTAAGCAGAACGAGTAGACAACAAAAGAGAGGAAACTCAACAATTTAGTCTTCTGAGGTGCTTGAAATAGCACTAGGTACGTTTTAGCCTTCCATTCCATGACCCAATTGCTTCTTTATTTTTACAAGACCTTACAATAAATCTGTGTGTGTTGCCAGGCCATTGGGATGGTGGGAAGGAGCCTCTATTACAGCATCATCTAGGGGGGATGGGAGGAAAAGCAGCCCACCAGAGTATTGGTGCTGCTTATGCCAAATAACCTGCTGTGGAAGCATGAGATGCACAGTGGCATCTATGAGAGAGGTAGGAACCAACAGAAATATACATTAAAACTCAAGAATGCTTGAAAATCCATGTTTGGCGAGAGCTCTTGCCACAAGCTGCTCAACAGCAGTAGTGAAAGGATTCTTCAGTTTGAATGGAAAACTCCAGGGAAATGCTACCCGTGAAGCAGCACTTCAGCTGTCAATACTGGGCATTTATTATGCTCTCATCACACAGCTGATTGGAATTGCCCATACACTGACTCATGAACACAATACCACTTCAGACTGGGTTTAGAATCACTGAAGTCAAAAAAATGCTTTGTTTCTTTACAGAGTTCTGAATAAGTAAGTGAGCAAAACCACATGTACTTCAACTAAAAGCTTATACCTATTAAAGTAAGGCAGTTCATTTAAACCAGTTCTATGAACATTTCTACTTTTCATACGAACTGTGAAGTAAGCAGATTTTTTTCCCTGTAGTTTCAAAAGTTAACAATAGAGGAAAAAACTGTATACTTAATACAACACATTTACTATTTTCAGGTGTATCTCACAAAATTATTCACGCTACATATGACAATAGATATGTTCAAGTGTATAGCTAAGATCAGTGACTATTTTAAACAGTTAAGAAAGCAGCCTCTCTTTTGCCTTATTTGGCTTCTCCTTGTCAAAATGTCTCTTTTATATAGAGAAATGTGTGGGGTTATCGTTTGATCGTTTTGATTACTTTTTGATTACTGTTGATAAATAAACTTTTATAAACAGGATTTCATTATGGTGATTACAGATAGGGGGGAAAAAAACCCCAAAACCATAAAAGTTACAAATGAAAACTAAATAGACCCAGCAGAGCCTTTCCAAATTCTGGAATAGTAACCCCACTAGATGCAAACTGTTCTCTGCAGCTCGGGAGGTTGACAGCTCTGTATCCGAAACGAACGGCGCCTGCAAACCCAGCTTAGCAACCTTCCCTACTCGTCCCTTTCCAGAGGAACGCGAACCCACGTGCTCGGCCCGACCCCAGCCCTCCATGCCCGGGGCACTGCAGCCACCGAGGACTTCGGGTGATTCCAGCGATTCCAGTCGGGCAACTCCTGCCTCGATCGGCAGCGCAGGGATCAGTGGGACACTCCGTCAGCACCACAGGAATTACGTTATTCGCCGCTCCTTTTCTTACCGCTCAAGAAAATTGGATTACAAGCGTGTACGTCTATTTGTTGACGACACCTCCTCGGGTGCGGAAGCCCTGTCAGAGGGTTTGGCTGCCGAGCACAGCGCGGATAGCGACGGGAAGAGCCCGCGTCTCCCGTGCAGGGCCTGGAGCCGGGGGGGAGCAGCCAGCCAGGTACCGCGACAGCGGCTGCGCGACAGACTGGAAGCCGCCGCGGGCTGCCCCCTCCTCAGCAGCAGAGCCAGGGGCACCGAGAGGGCGAAGGTCGGGAAGGGGCTCGGGGCACCGCGGCGAGGGAGAGGAGCTGCCGGCAGGGCCGGCACTGACCTTGCCAGTGGTGCCGTCCCCCAGCACCACCAGCTTGAGCTGGTGGTCCGGACTCTCCTCCTCCTCCGAGTCCGACATGATCTCTACAGCCTCGGCGAGAAAGAAGAGGCTGAGAGCAGCCGGGAGGCTGTGTGCAGGAGCGAGGACGAGACAGGGGCAAGAGGGAGCGCAGCGCTCACGAAGCCGGCAGCAACGAACGAGACAGCACCGCCATCTTCCTTCGGCGCGCCCTCCGTCGCTATGGTCCGCGCGGGGCGAAACCACGACAGTGCTGAGGGAAGGGGGGAAAGCGGTAAATAGCGGACGGGAGCTATAGCAACAAGTCCAGCCACTGCTTCGGGACACACTCACTTCTGCCCCCACAGGGTCGGGAGATGGTTCAGCCCGGCTGGCGGGCGCACGCCGCGGTGGCTCGGGCCGCGCAGTGACGCCCTGCGCGGTAACCAAGCAACGGGGGGCGGGGCTACGGCCCGGCCGCCCCCGCTGAGGGACGGGGCCGCTCCGTGTGGGGCTGGCGGGGGAGGGTAACGGAGGTTTGGTGTGGCGACTGAATCAAGAGTTATGGCACCTAAATCATAGGGTCACTGAATGGTTTGGTTTGGAAGGGACTTTAAACATCCAACACCTCTGCCATGGGTAGGGTCATCTTCCACTAGACCAGGTTGCTCAAAGCCCGTCCAGGCAGGCCTTGAACGCTGCCAGGGATGGGGCAGCCACAGCTTCTCTGGGCGACCTGTGCCTCACCACCCTCACAGTGAAGAATTTCTTCGGGATATCTAATCTGACCCTGCACTCTTTCAGTTTAAAGCCATCCCCCGTTGTTATATCCCTACATGCACTAGTATGCGGTCCCTTTCTGGCTCTCATACCCCTTGTAGGGGGTTCATAAAGGTCTGTACAATTAAGGTCACTCCGGAGTCTTCTGCTGACTGAACAATCCCAGTTCTAGGGACTCCACCACTTTCTTACACAGTCTCAGGACTCTTCTATCCTTATAGGCAATCAGTAAGAAAACTTGTCAAGGTAACCCTAGCTGAATTTTAGACCATTATTTTATGACATCTCATGACCAGGGAAAACAGGCTATAACCTACTGTTTTACATCAGCCTTCCCTGAGTCTGAAAACTGCCAGGGTCCCTTCAGTCTGTCATCTTTCCCATAGACTAAACAACTCCTCTTCAGTCAGTCTTTCCCTTGGTTGTCTTTTCTAGACTTTTGATTATTCTTGTTGCTTTCCTTTGGCCTCTCTCCACTTTTTTGCAGTACTGTGCCAAAAACTGGATACAGTACTTCTGTTGAGGCCCTGGGAATTCTGAGTAGAGTGGAAGTATTACTTCATGTGTCTTGCATATGAGGCTTCTGTTTATATATCCCAGTATGATGTTTGTTTTCTTGATGGTATGACATTGCTGACTCACACCAATCCTGATTTACTAAAAAAGCCTCTGGATGCTCTCCTGTTATTGACATTCCATACATGTTGAAGTTTTATTTCTGTTTAACTGTAGTGCTTTTCCCCATTGAATTTAATCCTATGTTCCAGGCTACTTGGAACATTTGTCAATATAATTTTATTTATAATGTTGTCCTCCAAAATGCATGCCAGCCATCCCAACTTGCTTATATGCGGTCTAAGAACCATACTCTCTATGCAAAAGTCATCAATAATGATATCAAAGAGTACCAAATCTCTTAAAGTGTCTATTTGACATATTTTTCCAGTATGAGTGACAAAAATTCTTTGGGCTTTTTTTATATGAAAATTTGAACAGAAACATCTGGAACTCTTTAAAGTATAGATGTATTTTAATGGAGCCAATAACAAGCTAAGAATTTTTAGGACAACTCTGTATAATGCCAGAATAGCAATCATACCTGTTTCAGTCTCTTTCAAGTTTTCTTTATGAAATGTATATCTGAAATTTCCAATATTACAAGTACACTGTTTTAGTCAATCCTCAGCTGAATCAAGAAGGTTCTTTATTGATTGTGTATTCATGTGTTTGCACAATTGAGGCTAAATGCTTTTCCAATTACATTCTGGGAAAAAAAAAAAAAAAGGAGGGGGGCAGACACACCATAAAGTACATTGAATTCTAATGGCAAACAAGACACACACCTTTGTCACGCTATACTTTGAATCAAATTAAACATGTTGCTCATTATTTTCCCCTTCAGATCATCTTTTAGCCTAATTGTACTGCAAGTTCTCTTAACTTGGCACTTCAGCAAGATGAGCACCAGGGCTCAGCTGAACAGCATTTCTTGGAAGGAAGAGCAATAGGGACAAACATGGAATTTTCCTTTATGATTTCTGACATACTGAATAGTTGTACAGTTGGCATTAGACGTTTAAAAGCTCCACATCTCACTCCAGGGCAGACACATGATTGATAAACCACTGTTGGTGGAACTGCTTATATTTCTGAAATTCTGCCTTGGTCACATTAAGGAAAAAAAATATAAAAGGTTAATTTAAAGCTTTCTGATGCTTTTGAGGAGAAGCAAGTCCTATTTAACCCACAAGATGAGAACATGCGTGTGCAAAAGCAGGATGATGAGAAAGCAAGGAGCTCCAGGTGTCCAGACTATGTGTATTTTCATTTGAAATACCACAAAGAAACGCTTGTGTTATAATAAACATCCCAAAATTTAATTTAGTTCTTCTCTTTCATTCTTCAATGTGGTATTCTCAGGCTTAAATTTGTCTTGAGCCTGTGTATCTGATGTGTTTAAATAAGCAGTTATATATTAAAGCATAATTTTGGAAATACAATGAATACTTGGTATGGATAAACATGCATGTTTGCTATTGTCTACTAAGAAAAATGAATGGAAACTACCCCAGGAGATGGCATAGTAACACAATTGGACAACTTAGCTCCCAAAAACCTCCTTGTTTAAGTCTATAATACTGCAATAATACTATCAAACAATAATACTACCAGAGTGTTGTTTACCATTATTTAACTTTAGTAGCATAACAGAGCAAAAAATCTGACTGCAAATCTTTACATATCTTGCTTGTGATGTTCAGCAAGCTCATTAACAGCACGGTGTGATTTTACACAGAATGGTACAAGTTTTTGCTACCAACATGTCCCCTCTTGGAGGCTTTCAAATTGAACTATTTTTGTCATTGCCATCTTTAGTAAATATGGATAGCATTTTATAGATGAAAGGAAGCTAGTGTCACAGTATTTGATACTTGACAGTTAAAGGAAATATATGCACTGTGTTGAAAAGCACTGAAATTAACAAATAGAACACTAAAGTAAAAAAAAAATCATTGATGGCAGTATAGAAATAATTTGAAACTCTTATGCATTTTTAAAATACTAAGAAAAAATCCTTGAGTGGTTACTTTGAATGGAGTTTTCACTGAAAAGTGCCTGGGTCACCCCGTAAGACACAAAGTAAGTATATATTGTTAAATAAATATATATTATTTGACATTCTGTTTATATTTTGAAATTTGCTCTTTTGGGTTTTTATCATACTTTCTATATACTTTATGTTGTTTATGATGAAAATTCACTGCTAATCCACTGGTAATTGAGAATATTGTGAATAATAACTGAGATGACAACAATTTTAAAATTCCTGTATTTCATTAAGGCTACAAACAAGAAAATAATTGCCTCCTCGTTCTCTCTCAAGTTTTGTCCTATTACTTTACTTGATCATTTTCTGCTGAGTTAAATCGACTTCTTAATATATGAAACAAATGGTATAAATAGTTTTCTATATCTGTGCTACAAAAAAAGCAAGGGAAGAGCTACATGACCCCGTTTCAATTCCCTTCATTTCAATAATTCTTGATCAGTAGAGCTTTGAGTGTTTGAAAACACCTCTCAGGAGTCTGTGGAAGGTAGCTGAGAAAAGTAAACCCAGAAGTCTTAGATTTAACCTACATAGATGTTCACTTTCACTTGAAGACTTTGAAGAGTCTGTAAGATCGATTGTTGCTGCTGCTCAATGCCATTACTAGATCTTCCACCTTTATCAGCTGGGCAGTGGGTTTAATAAATGTTTTCACTTGGTTTGGTTCTTCAGAATATCACTGAAGTTGTTTCAGTTCAGTTTTAGTTGCAAAGGCTCAACTATTTAAAGGCTTCGTAACTCTTCCTAACTAGAATCACTGCAACTGCTGAGTGAGTTTTTGGGAGACAGAGGTAATAGAGTGTGATAGGATGAGCCAGGGATGTTTAGGAGAGGAGACAGGCAGCAGTGGAGGAGTCAGAGCTTATACGTAGGTAGGAAAGGAGGCTGGAAAGGGAAATCTCTGGAAATTTCTGAGGGTCAGAGACAAGTGTGGAGATTTTAGTATTCACTCTTCACAGTCACATTTTTATGCAACATCTTTGTCATCTCAAGAGACAGAGCCAGGTACCCAGCTCACCTCATCTAGGTTTAAAGGAACTTTCCTTCCTGGCCTCCTGTGAATTTTTGTGCTGCTCTTGGATGCCACTTGTTCCCTTCTTCACATTTTCCCCTACAAACTTCAGTTAAATTTGTTAGTGCAAGCCATTGATTTTCATTTCTGCTCATGTTTTGAGCTGACAGTCAGAAATACTCTCTTTTTTTCTCCTGTCATTTTGTTTCAATTTAATTAGAAAACCATTTTTGGTAATCAGTTTCATTTTGAAGAAGAAATAGCACCGTTCCAGTTTTGGTTCCTTTGCTCCCTTGTTCTTAAGTTACCCTTACTAAGCAATTGTGGCGTACACAGTCAACCATATTTGCAAATGCAAACTGTACAAATGCAAACTAGACCTCTGAATTTGGGAGGGGTTTTTTTAGAATGTAGTATAAGGTTGCATTCCCTAATGCAAGTATCTACAAAAGCACCAAAAATCATTGCCTACATAGGAAATAGATGTATGCTTCTCTCAAGCTCTGAGAAAAGGTGTGAATCAAGCTGAATGAGGTGGAATCTGCACTTTTCTCTCACTGCACTGAGAGAAAAGGGATTAGCATGTGTGAGAGCCTTCAACCTTTTTGCCATCCTTTTCAGGAATGCAGGGTCATTAGCTACCAAGTCATCTGTGCTGTCCTTACAGCGCTTGATGGAAACAACACGTTTCTCCGTTTCTCTGAGAGATTGACACGAGCTGTGTTCTCTGTTACAAATACAAGACATTCTTTTAACTTTTGTCCTGCTTTTTCTGCCCATGCTTACACAACAATACTCATTCTGAGTTTCATTCATCCCAATTTTTCTATTTCAAGTCTCTGTAGCTGGGATCTGTAGATGCTCCTCTTTTTCAAGGTGGAAATTGACATTGCATTTGTAGAATGAGGAAGGTGTCCTTGCAAAGAAAAGCAAAATTATTGACACAAAAGTGGAGTGTGCATTTAAAGAGAGAATATATTTACTTCCATTATAACGTTGGGTTTGCCACTCATCTCTGGAGCGGAGTAGAGAGCAGCTGTTGGTTTTAACTGCACTACAGATTTGCAACTAAAACCCAAATTGTGTCTACATCATTAGTATCATCTCTAATGTCTTTACCAGACAGTGTTTTCTTCTGCAGGGCTTGATGACTGTGTCTTGAATGAAACTCAGTGATTAATGTGCCTGACTAGATGGACAACTGAGTGGAAATGGTAAATACTGACTTGTTTTTATACATGTAAAAAACAGTTCCTACTCAAGTTGGAAATCCTTGCTTTTGGAAGGGCATTCTTCCATCTTGCTTCCTGCTAACCTAAGGTCACTTAAGGAGTAACTGTTTTTAATGCTCTTGATTACAGTGATGTAAACGTCTCTGGCCCAGACACTGAAGTGAACAAGACTTTCCACACTGGAATATGGTTAAGCTGAAGGCCACAACTTTTATGAACTACATTGCCTAATAAAACAGGGAAGAACCACTAGCCAGCTGTTCCCCACAAGCTACCCAGAAAAACAGGGCAAGTGAGGTTCACCAAGCATAAGGCTGTGGAGGCCAAGCTAAATGTTTAAGAGAAAGCTGACCACATCCACCCTCTGGCAAAAGTGACCATGGTAATGTGGTTCCACTGAAACTATCTTCTCCTACATTGTTTGTGCTGGGGAGGGGAGAGAAATGTCAGCAGTAACTTTTTAATTTGTGTACGGCGCTACCTTTTTCCCTGTATTGTGGAAAAGGAAATAGCTCTCTGACACCTGGCTAGTATTTAAGACATGAGTAGTAATTCTAGCCGCAGCTAACATGAAAAACCCACACTGGAAACCTTCTCTCCAGTTGTGTGAATGAACAAACCAGTTTTCTTGTCTTTCCACTAGCTGAATTGACTAATAAAGCCACACCACATTTTCAGTGTGGTAAACACTTTTTCTCACTAAAGCACACTATGTAACTCAGTGTGAAGTCCAGCAACAGCCAGGCTAACAACAACAACAGTAACAGAAGAGAAACGGTCAAAGAGACCTACAGCATAAGAACTAATTTATAACGGAAGGACATCTAACTTCTACTGAGATGGTTGTGCAAATTTGGAATTTCCCACACGAACACAGAGGGTCACTGGGAACTCCTGTTTCTCGTCCCCAAACGTTGTTGGAATAATGGAGAAAGCTGTCTTTCTCACAGTCTTGATCTGTTACCAGTTTTAAAAAAGCCTTTTTTTTCCTTTTATACAACATGGAAAATCTAGAATTATTTTCTAGCCTGTATGCTGCTTTGGAAGGACCCACCAGAATCACTGCTGTCCTGTTGTTGGAAACCATCGAGTTCCATCACGAAAGCAGGAAAGACATTTGCCCTCACCACTGTTCTTGGAAGTTTGTTCTAGGGCCTTGTGGTTTCATTACATATTATGGATTTACCCTTCCAATTCTTTCCCCAAGCCTACTGATGGTGAAGTGTGCAAGCAGTTCCATGAGGCCTGGTTGCCAGCTGGGGTAAATTACAACATGCCACCAGAGAAGCTTCCACCCAATCACTTGTTCGCCCTCCCTCAGCAGTAGCAGGGAGAGAATCAGGACAAAAACAAGAGATGAAGGTTGAGATAATCACAGTTTAATAAGTGAAACAAGGCTACACACACAAGCAAAATTTTTTTAAGGGAATTAATTTTCTACTTCCCATCAGCAGGCAGATGTTTAGATGCTTCCTGGAAGGCAGAGCCTCAGCATGCCTATTTGAGAAGACAAGTGCAATAATCTCAAATGTCCACTTTCCTCCCCCTTTTCCCCAGCTTTTGTACTGTGCACAATAATTGCATTTGCTTTTTTCACACAGAAATCATATTTCCAGTAGATCTAGTAGCCATCTCGTTCTTCTCTTAAGCTATTAGCTATTAAATCTCATCTTCTTCTGAGGATTTAGTTTCTGGTTTCCAAGTGTATGACTTTGCACTCTATATGGCTGAATCTTACCCCACACCAAGGGTTTCAGGCCACAGTTATCCAGTTCTCTTAGCCCAGGATCTTGAGCCTCTGCTGTAGTTTCCCAAAATCCCCTTACCAGTTAATCAGCCTGATCCTGCTTTTTGTGGGCACCTATTTAAGAAATACATTACACAGTGTTGCACCTGAAACTTATTGCTCAGGTGGCCCATCCCCTGCAACCTGATACTTCTTTCAGTAACATCCATCATAATTTTCTCTTTATCTATTCTCCCATCTTCATCTTACCTACTGATTTCCACTGTTCTGCCTTAATGTGTAGCTACTCTCTGTGAAAATCCACACAGATGTTGTCTTACTGAGGTGGATTGACCTTGGCTTAGTACCAAGTGCTCACCAAAGCCACTCTATCACTCCCTTCCTCAGCTGCACAAGGGAGCAGAAAATACTATATAAGGTTCATGGGTTGAGAAAAGGGCAGGGAGAGATCTCTCACCAACTACCATCATGGGCAAAATCAACTTGACTTGGGAAAATTAGTTTTATTTATTACCAATCAAATCAGAGTAGAAAAAAGAGAAATAAACTTAAAACACCTTTCTGTCATCCCTACCTTTGTCCTAGGCTCATCTTTACTCCCAGGTTCTACAGCTCCTTCCCCCAAGGGGTGCAGGAGGATAAGGAATAGGGGCTGTGGTGAGCTCATCACACAAAGTTTCTACCTCTCCTTCCTCTACAGGGAACACTCCTCATATTCTTTCCCTGCTTCACCGTGGGTTTCCCAAGGATCACAGCCTCCTTCAGGGATCTGCCTGTTCCAGAATGGGGTCCTCTAGGGGCTGCTGGTGGATCTCTGCTCCACCATGGAGCTCAACAGAGCACCTACTTTCCAAGGTCTGCACTACAGGCTGCAGAGGGATAAATCTCTGTTCTGCCGCCTGGGGCACTTCCTTCACCTCCTTCTTCATTGATCTTGCTGTCTGCACATTCGTTCTTCTCACACATTCTCAATTCTCCCTCCAGGTGCACTTGTGCAGTTTTTTTCCCCCTCTTCTTAACTCTTGGAGGTGCTGCCACTGTTGCTGTTGGCTTGACCTTGTCCAGTGGCAAGTCCATCTTGGAGCCAACTGGTATTGGCTCCGTTGGACATGAGAGAAGCTTCTGGCAGCTTCTCACAGAAGCCGCCCCTATATGTCCACCCCCACCCTCTGCTACCAAAACACTGTCATGTCTAAATTGCCCAAGTCTAAAAAATCTTTCAGCAAATTGACTCTCACATTAATATGATATGTGAAGGAAACCTGTGTTGCAATGCATCCTATTTCTCACTTGCCTGGAGGTCCTTATTAACGTTCTTTTTCACTCTGAACTATATGTCAAAAGAAATCCCTTGGAAATACATCAATTAAAGCCTTTATATAATCTATCAGTCTGTGAAGACAGTGTGAACAATTCAGAAGACAAACTCAATTTTCTGAATAAATTATTAATTGAAAATTATTTTTAAATATCATTTGATATTAATATGATGGTGAATATATCCCTTTCAGCACTTTTATGATGAGCTTTCACAGCAATGATTATTCACTATTGATCTTCATCCAAGAAACAGCAGGCACATGAGTTGAATGAATCTTGACATTGAAAATCCTCTGCAATCTCCTTTCTGCAAGTCTAGACAACCTGCTCAAAGTCATATATGTTGTTATCCTCAAAGGCAAGAAAAGAGCTCAGGGTTTCCTACTTTGACCTCTCCAAATATACATTTATCTCCAACATTAAACTACAGATGTCACAGTCACAACAGTGCAGCTCTGTGTTCACTGCAGCACATGCCAACCACGCTTTCAGAGTGCTCAAACCTAATTAGTTCCCCAGACTCCTAGACTTTATTATACTGGTCACTGTAGAGCCTCTACTCCTCTGCTCCTTCACTGTGCAACCTCATCTATAAGTGCTTGTCAGCTGGAAGGTACTGATGATCCAGTACAGTTGTCTGTCATAGTGTATGAAATTGTCTCATTGTTCTTGGATTGTCCCCTATGACTGTGGATATTTTTTTTCTTTTTTTCCTAGGTGGCAATTTGCAGTTTTTAAGGAACAAATATGATCTATTGGCTATACCTTTGTACATCACCAAGTGAGCTGAGATCCTGTCTGGGTTTAAGAGACAG
>VXBI01012952.1:3532-104080 GCA_013397375.1 Toxostoma redivivum
AAAAAAAAAAAAAAAACAAAAAACCAAACAAAAAACCCCAAAAAACCTCAGACCTATTTTCTGCACTCCCATTCAGTTCAGACCCTGGAACAACAGTAAACACAACTGCCACAAATTTAACTAATTTAACTTGCACTTTAACTTCTAGATAACTCTTCAACTGTTTTTCCCAACTGTGGGGGCGGAGAAAAAAAGGTGTGGGGTGGAAATAAAATTTAATGAATCACTCTCATAATGACTCTGGATTCCTGTGTTCTGCCAAAATTATACTTCTTTACTATATAGGCTATTGTTAGCACCATGTCCTCACAGCAAACACTGATTTATTCTAATCCTTCCTTCCTGTTAGTACAGTGACAAAACGTACAAGGTTCAGCCTTATTTCTTCTCAAGGCCTCTATGAGAGGAGGACACCGAACTAATACAGCACAATACTGAAGACAAGAGAAATAACACTTAGGTTCTGATACATTGAAAAGCAATTTCACACATAAGCTCATTTATGTAGGCACATTGACATACTGAGCACCATATTTTTTTCAGTTTAACATCAACATTCAACTCTGAACAGAAGAATGTTACGCCTCTAGGACAATTTCAGTATCAAGGAAAGAACTACTTCTAATTTAGAAACATCAAAACACTAACGTTGACACCTTAGCTGAGACGTTCACTGCAAGTGACCCTCTCTCTGAATTCGAAGGCGCTCCTTCTCCACTTGCAAGCGTTCCTTCTCAATCTGCAGCTTTTCTGACTCAAACTTTAGGAACTGTAGCCTTTCTTTCTCTAACTGCAAACGTTCCTTTTCAAGTTTTAACTTTTCAGTTTCTAGATCCAGAGGCTGTATGATGGGTTTTTCAGTTTGGGTGAGGTCATTTTCCAGGGCAGGTTTTTCAGCATGCAGAGTCTCTAGCCTGAGTTTCTCCCACTCAATCTGAAGTCGCTCCTTCTCAATCTGAAGCCTCTCACGCTCCAAGTCAACGTGCCGCAACCGCTCCTTCTCAATCTGCAGGCGCTCCTTCTCCACTTGCAACCTTTCGGCTTCAATGTCCAGTCGCTGTTTCTCCAGCTCCACCTTTTGCTTCTCCAGATTTATAAGCAAGTGAGAATCTTCATAGGCTAGTCTAGCTTGAGCAGAGCTCAGATTTCCAAACTCTTCAATGTGGGGGAAGTCTGGAAGGTCATTTTCCTTTTTTGAATCTGGAAGAACTGATGATAGTATTTCTTCTTCTTCCTCAATAGGAAACTGCAGAGAGGAATGTGACAGACAAGAATTACATTCCAGATATTCCTGTACAGAATTACATTACCTGTTCCAGAATAAATTTGTTACAACTTGTCTGAAAAGAACTGCATTTGTTCATATCTACAGCTATTCAGAAGTGTTTAACTTGTATGTTGTGAAATAACCATGCTACATCAGAAGATTTTATCATTACACAGGAAGAAAAACAAGCTAATATCTGGTAATGAAAAATGAAAAATCTTGTCACTGAACATACAAGAACACCCAGAAAATAGAGCACAGTAGTTATTACAGATCATTCAGAACAACTGATAGAAAACTGGATCTAGAAGACCATATGTTGTTCTTACCTTTCATAGAGCTGACTGACATTTATGTAACCCACCACGCATTTGTTGTGACTAATTATTTATCAGAGCAGATGGATCCATAGGCTATGTGTTATATAAGCTAGCCTAACCTTCAATAACTTGGGCTATTCCATTCCTAAGAAACATTTAACACTGACATTTTTTACATGCTCCTAACTCTTCCAACTCTATTAACTGGGTCAATAAGCAGGACTTGTTTATCCATTTTGTATTATCATATTTGCTGTAAAGCTATTTGTGACATAGATAATGAGGTGGTTAGGACCACTGCTCTGGGCAGACTTTGTAACACTTTGTGTAGTATCACAGCCCTCACACCCTACAAATTCATAGCATGAAAGAGATAAATTGTCTCCCAATATGTATGCTGCAAGAGAAAAGCAAACTGAGGAAGGTAAGTGCTCAGAAAAACTTTAGGACTAGGAGAGCCGCTGACAGTCCTCTGGCATTAAAGACACACACTGTTCTTCAGTACTGTTTGACAGTAATTCTCACTACCATCTAACAGCTTACACTGGTTTTCTCCCAGCATATATATCAACAGAGTTAAGACAGGAGTTGCTTCCCCACTCCTCCCACTCACAGGAAAAAAAAAACAAAAAAACCCTCCCCCTGAAAAAAAAACAAAGCAATAAAATACCCCTAAAAAAATTGTTTGAGCACCCCTTTTGGAAAAGAGAACTATGCACTTAAAGAAGAACAGCAAAACTATCCCAACATTTGACTGCAGTCCAGCTGGTTGTGCCTATCCTAGGACAGCCACAGTACTACTAGGAGTATCAACTTGTCTATAGAATCCACTACTGCTGCTCAAACTCACACTAAAATTCTGATGGAGAGGAAAAGCTGACTAATTCAAGTAATATTTTCATCTCCTGTAGGTTCATTTCAAGAAATGCAAGCAGTATCATATTTCTTTCTGTATCTGCAGGTAACATGTACTTTCATTTGTTAAAGATGAGCACTTCTCTGTTCATCCATCGAGGCAATCTGAATACTAACACGACCAGTTTCCTTCAACAGCATATTTTCCTTGCATTGACTCAACTAATTCTTACCTGTGGCACTCACAAATGGAAAATACATGTGCAAAGACATACTCAAAGTTTAGGGATATCAAATCAGTGATCAACACCCAAGATCTTACACACAATTGCAAGTCGCTAGATTTGAATACCATGCCTGAGAAAAAACAGAAACAGATGCTATGAAGAAACACAATAAGAAGCCTTATGTTGAAATGAAGCAAAGGCCATATTGCATATAGCTCGTTTATGTCAGTCACTCACTTCAAAATTCTGCGGATCCTCCTCTTCCTCTTCTACTTTGATTTCTGTTAAAGATCCACCGGCTTCTCTGAAGTCAGTGATATTTTGCCATTCAAAACTAGATTCAATTGCAAATCCCATTTTCTCATCCATGTCTTCATTGAGAGAGTCATCTAAATTGGATGAAGGAAGGTGAAACCCAGCACCTACTACTTTGATGTTTGTATTCAGACGCTTTCTCTTCATGAGTGCTCTCCAGTCAAGGTATCGCCTTTTCACCTCTGTCCCTGTTCTCTGCTCTCCTTCACCTACTGCATTGACACACTCTGCTATTTCCTCCCAAGCCTTCCGTTTCATCTCATTAATTGTTGTATTAAGTTGCTTCGAAAAGAGTACTTCTCTCCTTTTTCTGATTTCCTTAAGGAGAGTCTGAGTTTCCTGAACACTAAAATTGCTTTTTCTTTTTCTTTTTAACTGTTTCATTTTTTCCAGGTTTAACCTAGTAATTTCACCACAGCAGACTACAGAGATGATCTGACACTAATCAGCTATTAATAGAAATAAATTTAAAAGCAAATGAAAGCAGAGCTCAGTTCTCATGAAGTAAATTTTCTCTTCACTTTGTTGTATTTTTCTATTTGTCAGGCTTCCTAAGAGAAAAAGAGCAAACAAGATAAATCTCCAAGGTACACATCATATATTTTCATTTAATAACTTGAATCCTAAGTCATCACTTAAGGAATGCATACTTTAAACTAATTGTTTATTTGATAAAGGAAAACCATTTTGTTAAATTTTCAATACAAAGGAGTCATAGATACTTCCTCTAATTTTCTATGAATTGTAAAACCATTAATATAGCTACATCACGAACTGTTAAGGTTGATTTGATATTTCCATTACAAAAGTACAGCTATTTTCCTTCAGCTCTTAAGAATTTTGCCAGTCGGGATTTCCTTAAGACTGAAATTTGACACACACATTTCAGTTTGAATGCCCAATTACTTCCAAGAGAAGCTGAAATTGTTATATCATTATTTCAAAAACATGAAATGTTTCAGGGAGTGAAATTACTGAGACACATTTTAAACAAGACACCATTTTCATTAAAAGAAAAAAAAAAGTAAATTAATATGAGAAGCTGACATTTTCGAGGCTATTCTAACTTAACATAATCATAAATAAAAAGAACTGGAGCAATCCTTTTGAATGTCATAAAAAAACTACTAGCTCAGACAAATGTCATTCATTAGACATTTTAACAGGAAATAGATTTAAGTCACTACATGCCCATGGTAAAACCCTCCTGTGTCCTTCTCACGCTGCTAAACATCTCATGTCAGATACCATGCCAGCTTTAAAGTTCATCCAGTGCTCTACCCTCAGCATCAGCTGGTCCTGTGCCTGATGCTGAAGAGAACTCGAACCCCCATAATTCACCTGACAGACTGTGTGCAACTCTGCAGAGAAGTGGAGAGCGAGTGGGAGAACAGGGGATTATTAACACAGTAATGAATATTATTACTGCACTAGTAACAGATCATATTACCAAAATAAAAAAACAAACCCAAAAAAACCCACCAAAACCTGGAAGTAAAGACTAAGAATCAAAAATGGTTCTTGGTCACAGACTGCTTTGCAATAGGTCCAATTCAGGATTATTCTGAACAGTCTTTTGTACCATGTTACATACCACTGCAGGTAGGTTTAAAAGTCAAGGGTGCCAGGGATTCACTGTACACTACAGGCAGTTTCAAGCTGCTGTCTGTTCACTGTTCATGCAGTAGAGACATTTGTTCACCTGAAGGCAAATGGCTTCCAGATTACAAATTCAATTGTTACTAACTAATGGACTTAATTCTTAAATAACTCCCTCCCAGCTATACAGGATTCTTAAATTACTAAGTATTTTTCCTCCTACTGTTCTCCCTAAAGTTGATTAAAGCATCTACATCAGCACATTGCACTACAACTCCCCACTTGGGGAATAATGTCTAGTAGTTTATACATCGTTCTTCATCTCCTATACACTATTGACTGTAAGTAAGTGGCTCACTTGCAGTTTTCCATGTCAAGCAACATTCTTTCATAGCCAACCCGTAAGCATGCTGCCATCAAGCATTCTTTCAAATACTGCATTTGAAGAACTGCTTTGCTACTTTCGCTCACTAATATACTACTCTCACTGTGAAGTCACTTATTTCCAATGATTACGAGCTAGCAAATCTGCAAAACCAAGTCCCAAGAAGAAATCAACTGCTTATAAAGCACAGGCCAGTATCAGCACATACCACTCCACAGTGCTCCCATGTAGCTACCCAGCACTTTGGACACCTTAGACTCAAGTAGGAAGCTGCATGCTGCTGTTTAGGATGTGTGACAACTTTTGTCCTTCTGAAAATAAAATCCCAAGTGTTTTAGAGGAAAGGGAGTTATTTTAAAAAATAACATAACCTACTGCTTTAACGCAGACCCTTAACTTGACATGACAAATAGTTAAAAAAAAAAAAAAGCCATAGTGTAGAAAGTCAGATTTATACCAGAAGGCAAACTCTATCTGCTAGAAAGACACCAAATTCTTCTGATACCTTTTATCTGATGTTTAAGCATATGCCTTAGCAGACTTCTGCTGAATGACAGCCATTTTCATCTCAAGGTATATACTGGTTAAGTCCTTTACTTAGCCTCAGCTCGGTGAACAAGGTTCTTCTGGTCATTCCAAAATGGAACATTCCAACAAGGAACCACAGGAATTTACAGACTCATTTGGTATCTCTAGTTACCCTGGCTTCTTCCAAATTTCTCAGGGCTAGCACAGCAGAATAATGTGGGCACAAACACAGAAAAATAAACAATAATAAGCTGGGTTTCCAAATCAAATTTTCATCATCTTCCAAATACAGTTCTACATCAGCATGGAAAATGCTGAGGGGTAAGCTTTCTCCTCAGCTCTGGAGAGGGCTGAGAGTTAAAACATGCAAATGTCAGGCCACCCTGTGGGCCAGCCCATACCAGTGCTCTGCATCACCTGACTGATCTCCCAGCCATGCTTTGTTAAGTATCTAATCTCAGTTTTTGATTTTATGCCATAAACCAAGGACACAGAACTACAATAGTTTAAGAACTACAATACTAACTTGGAAACTATGGGCATCCAATTCCTTTACTAAGTAAAGTTTTCTTTTAGACTTTTTTAAACTTTTGCTAGAACACATCTGATAAAAGCTCCTGAATTTCCCAGTGAAACATCAGCAAAACTTATGTATTTTAAAACTCATGACTACCAACTTCAAATTGGTAAGGATATCTTGCATCTTTAACTCTTTAAGGACAATTCCTTTCTAATTAATATAAACAGAGTTCGTGAATTGTGTTAACAGTATATTTACTCCCAGAGATGGCTCTGTGTACCTATATGATATATTAACTAAAAAACATTATTATCTAACAAAAGCTGAGATTTGGGATATTCAGGTCTTAGCCAGATGGTCTCTAGGATATTATTCTTTAATGAGGAAAAATGAGCTGCTACATACTCAAAGTATATAAGAGATGAGAATGTATATAAGCTAGGATTTGTACACGTTCTAGATAGCTACAGGAAAAAAAACCCTAATATTCCAAATCTCAACAGCTGGGTTAGTATTAATGCTCATCCGACTAGCTGGGACAATGCTGTTTTTTGGATTAGTGTGACAATAATGTTGGCAACGTGTTGGTTGTGGTTAAGTTTTAAACCGAGGACTTTTCAGTTTCCCGTGCTCCACCAGTGAGGAGGTGCACAAGAAGCTGGGGCAAACTAATGCAAAATGCGTACTTTTATGGTTTGGGTAGAAATGTGAAGTGCTGGCTGAAAAAAAACCAAAACAATTCTGATGACATCATAAAGACTTCAAGGGTCTTCCAGAAAAGATGGCAACATGGAGCTTTGACATAGGGTCTGTCAGGCCAAAAGCAATTTGAGATCAAAAGGCTCTCATCACTACACCAAAGAAACACAAACTTTTGGGGTGAAAAGAAACAAGTACTGCAAAACTTAAGCTGGAAACTCCATAAATAGAATATGCATGCACTGAATAACTTTGGCATAGTTAAAGGCAGAAGCATCCTCATTCTGCTCTCTTTTCTGTCTCCTTTGTTCACACTTTATTGTCTGACCACGTGTTGGACCAATAAAAAAAAAAGTAAATTAGCAAATGTCCCAAACAAGCAATAAAGCAAACTGAAAGATCCATTCATTCACCACAAATGGAAGACCGTTGCTAGCATCAAACTTCAATTTTATGAAAATCATAACTTGTTACAAAAGATGATATCTTGATTTTTTAACTTTCAGGGCATATGCTTGAATAAAAAAAAATTGAAATTACGAGGACCTGCTATCTCTAAAGTTTTTTTTTAAACAAAATTAGAGTCTTGACTATCTTCTGCCTAAGGCTTTCTAGAAAACTTTTTTTGTGATTCCTAACATATGGCTACATTAGCTTGGACCAACTTAAGCTCTTGTACAAAGGCCTTTAGAACAGGAGGATCTGGGTGCTGTACAACGCACCACCCAACACAGCCCTGAAAGAAGCCCGCGGTTTACACAAACGAAAAAGGAGGCACATAAGGGAACCAACAACACTTAAAAGGACAATTCAAAGAAGCAGGGAGAAAGCAGAAAGAAGACGGGAAGCAGCTGGGGTTCAGGCTATTGAAGGCACAGATTTATTAGGCCGAAGCTCCCGTTCCCTGGACGAGCCAAGGCCAGAAGGGAAGGAAAGCCTCCTCCCTGCTCGGGGAGCGCGCCCGGAGCCCTGAGGGCGGGCACAGCCGCGGCTCCGGGGCCACCGGTCCCACCCGGAGCGCCGCAGGGAAAGCAAGGAGGCAACAAAGGGAGGCGGGGGCACGGCCGGCTGCCCCGGCCAGCACAGCCCGGGTCCCAGGGAGCAGATGGGCCCGTGGGCCGTGCTGCAAGCCAGAGCCTCTCCGGCCGACGGGAACCTGCGACTCTCCCGGGACTAGGAGAAATAGGGACAGGACCTCCCCATGGGGAGATAAAACGACGGGCAATCTCCTCATCACCCTCAGGGGCCGAGGGCAGTGGAGCCCCGCCACTCTACCCCCGGGAGGGCTGCGGAGCTGCCGGCACGCCAGAGGGAAGTGGCCCCCATCCCCATCCCCGGGCCGGTCCGGCTGCCCACCCCGCCCGGTCCCCGGGGGCCGCGCGCGCGACTCACCTGCGCCCGGCGCTCCCCTCCGGGCCGCCGGCCCTTTAACGGCCACCGCCCTCCCATTGGGCGAGCTGCCTGCCTTTCACCTTTCTCCGCACGCCTATTGGTGGCCCGTGTCCGCCGCTTCTCCCGCCCCGCCCTGCCGCGCCAGGCGGGCCGGAATCCCCATCGCTCCTCCGCCGGCTGGGCCGCGCCGCGCGCAGCCGCCGGGCAGCCATTGGCTGCAGCCGCCGCTTGTCTTCCCCAGACGTGCCGGTGATTGGCTGCGAGCTGTCGCGGCCCGCCCCCTCAGCGAGGGCCCCTCCGCGGGATGGGTTCGGTGCTGCCGCTTCGCCGGAGGGCGCGGCGTGGGGAGGGGCCCGATGCCTCTCGGCAGCGGCCGGGGAGGGTGGCAGGCATGGACGCGGGGGAGCGGCAGGGTCAAAACCCGAGCCTGCGGGACAGGCATGCATAAGCTACCAGTGGGGCCGCCAGGTCTATGATGCTGCTACCCAGAGCGAGCGCGCGGCAACCGGCTGTTCCTCCTGAACTGCGCGGTTTGTGATTAAAATGGAGAAATGACGTTTATCACTTAGTGCAATTAAAGAAATGAAAGTGTTTTTCGGGAAGTGCTGCATGTGTGAGCCACCACGCCGTTGATGTGGGTGAATATACACACAAAACGCTTTCCTGGAGCCTTCGGGCTTGGGGCTCCTCGATCCTCCCGCCACACATGATGTGTCTGGTCCTTGCCTCCTGTGTTACATCCTGGTGCCTTGATCATGTAACCCGACTTTTTCCAAGTTTGGTACCTCTATTCGACCTAACCGAATGTGTGCATTTATTACTCTGCATATTCGTTAAGTTACTTGCTCAGTCTTTCCAAGTTCTTTCACTGGACAGGTAGTTATTTGATTAATACAGTTTTAAGTGAATATAACTGTGATGAAACTACAAATCTCCCTAAAATGGTATTTTCCAGTTTCAGCCAACTATTAATTTACCAGTTTGCTAACAGGTAGTGATAGTTTTGCTATCTACTTGCCCACTGTGTACTGAAAATCAAGTTAAAAAGGAAAATGGTGAGGAGTAGTGTAGCAAGACCACACCACATTGCTGACATATATAGTACAGGGATATTTCTTACCGAGACCCATATTTTTACATTATTACCAATATTCTAATAATGCTCAGAAATAAGATTCAAACACACCCTAAAGATCTTGCAAGCTAGTTCAAACTAGATTCAGGTGCAAGTAGGTGGACAAATGATGAAAGGAGAGGTCATAAACAGTCTGAACCTCTGCTAGTCTGCAAAAATAATTATTCCTCATTGAATATCCTTCTTTTATTGTGAAGGACAAACCCACTAAATATGATTAGTTTCCATTAGAATAATTTTAACTAGGAATCACATCATTTCCTAGAGTAGCCATGCACATAAATCTAAATAGCTCTACTTTGTCTCAAAATTGTTACTCTACTTTTATGAAGGTTGTTGATCACTGGTGAAAAATCCTGGTGTATACCAGCTTCCTCCAACAAAAATCCTTGGACCTCCTTCATTTATGTGAACTGTCTTGAGTTTATGTGTAATTTATGTGTATTTTAATAATTAAATTCAGATTCTTTCTTCCTTTCTTTTGATGACAGTAAGAAAATCCCTACCATATGGTCCACTTCAGATGCAAACTGTTCAACTCCATGGTGAATTCCCGGATCTGTAGAACATACATATACAATTTCCTTATGTTTGTGCACACAGTTGCGCAACTTAAGCTCTCAGATTTGGTCTGTGAATCCCTTCATTGCTCAATATAAGCTTTTAATACTGTGAATGCTGTTGAAGTGTTTTGTACATGCCTCCAAAAGGCTTTTGCTAGCTGAAAGGCTTTTGGGGCAAAGGCCTTGGAGTGTTGCAAGGTTAATTTGTATTGCCATAACTAATTTATCTATAGAAGAGTCTCAGAGATACAAAATTTTAAGTTTTGTAAGAACACAAGACAACACTGGGCTCTGTTACTTTGTATCGATGCCATTTCTGCAAGCCTCAGCACAAAAATTTTAGCTTTTATTCCCTTTTATTTAAAGCTACTTCTACTAGTACGGAAGGTCCATTTCAGTAAAAATAAACACCCAATCATTTGCAATACTTAAAATATTAAAAAACCCTGTATATCAATCTGATCTAATTTAAAAAATTTTAACAGTTTAAATGAGTACCTTACAATGGTAAACCTAAGAACTTTTCAGCAGACAATTAAAATTAGCATGGGAACAGTTACTCAATATGCAAAGGATATACAAATATAAGGTCCAAGGATAATTATAAATCCCTCTCACAGCAGTTTTCACCCATGCTAACTGGATTCTTGGTTATAGTGTTCAAAATGTTCTCCAACTGAAAACAAAAACAAACACTGAAAGAGACTACCTGCATTAGAAACACCGTACATTCTCTGCAGTTTGAAACTCACTCGAGAGGGAAAAAAAAAAAAAAGACCCAAGAAGGATTTAGTTGCTCAGTGCTTTATTTCACAAAAGAACAAACATCTCAGCAAACATGTAGTATTGTACTTTCCACATATCAGCAGAGCCCAGGCAGCAGTGAAATGTTACTGTTTTCTATGCTTTATTGGGTGTTAGAAGGAAAAAAGTAAATTGAGCATACTGTTCAGCTATAAATATTGTCACATACATCCCTGTTTTCAGCCTGTTTTAATTAAAATAGATCTTATGCTGCCTCCTGTTGGTCACCTACAAACAGAAACAGCTAAAATTAATCTCCACATTAGGAACTGCAGTCAGCACGTTCTATAGCCTATACCTTACCTACTACCCTATATTAACCAGAGGAGGTAAACAGTTTTCTTCACAGAGTAATACCATAAATAAATCTGATCCAGAAAATCTACTCCATTTTGTGAATATAACAAATTTTTAACAGCAGTAAACTGACTTACTACAAATGTATTTAGAATATAGGAAACAAATTAATTAGTCCTTAAATAATAATCTTCAGGTCTGTGCAAACATAATCAATAAAACACCTGAATAGTTGATATTTCTTATAACAACTAAACCAGCATGATAACATTACCAAAGTGCCATAATGTTTTGATAGCATTCTTTAAAAATTAAGATCATCCAATATAATCATCACTGGATATTAAAATCCCACATACAATATATATTATCTTTGTGCATATTATACTGGTCATGCTTATAATGTGTTCTGTGACATAAAATAGAATACTCTTAGAAATGTTTTGGTTACATCATTTAAGTGCAAATAGTAGATTATAATTCTACATGCATTTTGTGTGTTTCAACATCACTATTTCAGTGAGAACATATGTAATCATTAATCTAGTTACTGACTATTTTTAGAGGAAGATACTTTTTCATAAAGCTTTGATTCAAACAGCTTTGAAAAGTCATAAAACATATTTTAAAACTCACTTTGCAATACTTTTGTGACCTTTTTAGTTGCATAAATGCTGTGTAGACTGAAAAATGTTTGATCCAGACTACAACAGTTACTCATGCAAGTAATTCATATTCTTTTGTGTAGTTCACTGAGATTTCTTACATCTTTAGCAACTAACCACAGGGATTTGAACATAGGTCCTTACTTCTATCATAAAGCCTTGTTTTTAACCATGACTTTCTAACACTTCTGCTTCTTCTGCATTCAGTTCTGCTACCAGATTTAATACTTTGTATGTGGAAATGTGGCAAATGATCCTTTTTCCTTCTGTGAGAGCTGTAGTACAGGTTTACCTGTTTAACTGCAGAAAATCAGTACCATTTCACAGTAACTCTTCTGTAAGCAATGCTAGAAAGTAACTGACATTACTACATTATTTCCTGATCACTGAGCAAGAGCTCAACTCCCTGTGAAACCCATGAATGATTTGTCAAACCGGGAACTGACATTAGTTCCTGCACAAGTGTAGTGTAAAATATTAAAGCATGTCTATTTTCCCAATTCAGATTCAGTCAGTTTTCACTGTCTATACTAAGGAATTTCTCACATACATCATTGCTCTATCTGATGTCAGATGCCAGTCTACAGCAAGTAGATGGGTGGAAGACTGCCAAAAAATCTGCTGTAGGGAAAAACTTAGGGGAAAGAGCATCACCTGAATGACTCACTAGCTTGCTGTTAATGTGATCCAGCAACTTGGTCATGACAGTGGCAATTAAAACACTCTTGCAATTCTCTAGTATCTTCCAATTTGCATAGCTATTTATACCCATATACTATGGGCACAATATGTTACTTTTCTCAATGCATAAATTGCATAATCATATTACTCAGGTATAAATACAACACAAATACACAAGCAAAGGTGAATTGGGCCTTGTATTCCAATGATGTGACAAGTTGTAATAAGTAATGGTTAATGAATTCTCTACGCTACCCTGAGTAGCTTCATTAAAACTAAAACTACCATTTTCCTATGTGTTTGGTTTTTCCCTATTGTTTCAGTAAGTAGGAATAGTATTCCTCCTCTCTCTACTCAATACATTTGCTTTGCACTAACAAAAAGCAGTTGTGTCCCAATATAAAAATACTTGTGTTTCTGTAAGGTGATTGTAAAGGTTACCTAGCTACATTTAGTTAAAATATGGAGACTTATTATGAAAAAAACGGAAAATAAATCTGGAAGTTGCCTGAAATACTGTAGCAAGCTATTTACTTCTACAGAACTGACACACATATTACTATACAGAAATTACTGAGTGGAAGGGTCCTGCTCTATTAACATGTTCTCCAAATGTACATGGTTTTATTTTACACACTTAAGAAAATTGTTATGATGAATGTTATCTAAATTTGTAAAGGTATCTGATAACAGATTCAATCACAGAATCTGAACCTTCCATTGTTTACTGTTTAAAGCAGAAGCATGTTCTAGGCAATATTAAGCTTCAAGCATTAATATTCAGCTTGAGTTTTGCAAAAAGTACATGCAGTAGTGATGTGATAATGAACTTACCAGAGTTGTCTCAAGACATGAAAGATGTCTCTGGTGCCTCACTAAATTTTATTCATGATTTAAACTGCTTGAAAAGACATGATTAAATGTTTAGAACCATTATTCTGTCTGGCAGAAGACAACCTTACTACTTTCACAATACTTACATGGAACATAAAGGCTCTATGTATTATCTGGATACTTGGTAAGAAAGGAAATTCTCAGGCTGTGGAAGATTACAAATTAATTTATGAAACTTAGCTGATTTCATTGTCCTCTTGTCAGAAAGAGGACTGACTTTGTAAGCATGAGATCAAATTTACTTCACAACATATGGCTAGACTAATATTAGCACTAAAAGTCCATTACAATTTTAGCATTATCATAGCTGACTACTTAATAAAGTTTATCAATATATTTATTGTGTAGTGTTTACTGTGTAATATTTTAACATCTAAAATTACCATGAAGTTCAAGAAAGTGTTTTAATTAATTTAAACCACAAGAGATGATTTCTCACCTCAGAAATACTATTTACTATTGACTTTTAATATGGGGGTGTAATTTTGAAATTTTGTATTTGAAGTATGACAAGATACAAACTTTTCCCATAGTTAACAGAAGCAACTAGGATTCTTTTTACAGCTTGCTGCTATAAGCAGCCTAGTGACTGCTTAGTAGGTAGCACTGAAGACTTCAGAGATGGAAGACTTCTGTTAGAAAACATCCTGAAGTGTTTTTTCTTTAGTTAGCAACACAACTGAAGCAAAGATATTGCATGAATCATCTATCATGTATAAATCTTACCTACCCTGCAGTATGTTATGGAAATTTACTTTGCCACAGTTAATGGAATGGAAACAGAAAATAAATCTACTACTAAGGCACAAGGATGGAGAAAAACTGGTAAAACTGAAGAGCTGAAGTAAGATGACAGGAATTATCAGTCTCTTCAAGTTAGATACCTGGTTTTAATACTGTGAAGGTCACTTTGGCTCTTGTCCTTGCTAAGGTCATTGTGATAAGATAAAGCTAACAACAAATTCCTCTTGCATGTTTATGAACATAGAAAATCTAAATAACACTAATGAAAATGTCCTTTAAACTTCAGTTACATAGGGAAAACAGTATCACAGTCAGTTTTCTTATTTAGCAATTCGTCTATTGGGACAACTGTGAATATTACAGAAATAATTACACATATTACACAACTAATTCCTCATGAATATTCTTTTTGGAAAATTATTACTATTTTGAAAAATGTTTTGATAATTACAGGGAAGAGTTGTATATAAAATTAAGTAATACTGTCTGTATAACAACTAGCATGAATGACATTTTAATGGACTCTTCCAAAAGCAATCCTACAGCATTTAATTTAAACTGAAAATCTAAACAAACGAGTACATATTTCTTCATCTGTAAACTAATACTTAAAAACCATTCTACAACTTGTGCATTTAAATACTCTTTTGACTTGGGAGTTTCAAAATTCTCCAGAGCAAATTGTCAGTACAGGTGACCAGGGGTCCCTGTATTTATTAAACTGAATAACCTGACAGTAAAACTCAGTTAAGGCTCTTGGCATTGGTGAAACTTCTTCCCACTCAGACCTACTACTGTGGTAGACTTGAACTTCATCTGTGATTTCTTCTGGAGCATAATCACCACCTAGTATATAAATTTTGTCTTCTGTCCCAACTGCCCCTGCATTAAAGCCAGCGCATTCAAAAGATCCTTCCCCTTTCCAAACACAGGTTTCTGGGCAAAAACTGTAGACCTTGTAGGTGGAGAGATCACATATGTACAATGTACAGTTCACTGGAACAGCTTTGATTAGAGTTGCATGGAAAAACTGCCCAAATTCTGCTACAAGCTCAGACCACTGATCAGTCATAGCATTATACTTAAAGAAACAGTCAAGAGATGGATTAAAGGCATCAGTAATCTCTACTTCTGAGCCAAGGACATAAATTATATTCTGGCATGCACTTGCTTCTGGATAATAGATACCTCTTGGTAATTGGCTTACAGATTTCCAGTCTTTGGAAAGAGGATTATAGGATTCTACATCCAAAAGACTCCTAGTTTCTTGAGCTCCTCTGGTCTTTCCACCTATTACAAAGAGCTGATTTAAGGTTACAACAGATGTGTGCATTGTCCTTGGTTTTTTCATGGCTGACACTATGGAGAATTCATTGCTGACTGGACAGTAGCACCAGGTTTGGTCAGTGGCATCATGAAACGGTTCAGCAATATGAAGCCTAACAGTTCTATAACAATTCCCCTTGCATCCTCCAGTTATAAATATTTTTTCGCCATAGCTAGACAAACTTGACCCTGGCAGATCAATCATGTGCGTATGTGGTAGTTCTTTCCATTTATCTGTTTTGATGTTGTAGCAGAATGTATGTCTGTTTTCTCCATCTTCATCAGTTTTATGAACAAATATATATTTTTCTGTTGTTGAAGGACGTGCATCTGGAAACAATCCACTGAAGTTCTGCACACTTTTAACTGCATCATTGATTATTACTGAGCAATTAGCACTCTTAAGTAAGTGTTCTTCAGAATGCAGAAAGTCCTGCAAAGTCTTTTCAGGTAACTGGTGTAATCTCACTTTTTTAATCAAATTAGGCAGGTATTTCTGCCGTGTTTCTAAGTTGTGTTTGGTCCATTGGAGGACAGCTTTCAACACTGATTCTTCCTCAGGGACATTTAATTCATCAGCCTCAAGACATTTTTGTAATATCTCAAAATTCATCTCCAAGAAATCACTCGATCTGAGCAGCAACGAAAAGTGGTGTTGTACAAAATCCAGTGCATGATCAAACAAGCGGACAGACCCATAACTTTCTGATAGAGAAAGCAACTGTAAGCAATTCACAAGATCAATACTTTTTATTAGGAAGTCACTGCAAGCTTTGGAAAGGAGTGAAACTTGAAGAAATGATGACAGTTGGAAGAGCATTTCCACATTATCATTGGTTATCTCTGTTTTCCCCGTGTAAGCATAATCAAGAAAAGCTTTCACTGCCTTGGGTGATAGGTTACTAATAGTAACATTGCCATCATCGCGTTCTTTCATATTAACTTCAAACATGGCTCTGTGAATAGAATACAGAAGATATACACACACATTAGATGAGATTTAGCAAACAGACGGGAACACTGATGTGAAAGGAGACAATCAGGGGCATGTAATAATGTGGGCTAGTCTAAAATAGGTCTAAAATATGGAAGTTCTTATGTGAACAATGAATTTATTTGGTGCGTTTGAAGAAACAAATGATGGGTGATTAAAACATATTCAAAGTGATGGCTTAACAAAATCATAGCAGCACTTGTGTTTTGTATGGATTTTCACAAACTGATGAAGTCTCCAGCTCTCAATGTGACAGAAAATGTGAAAGTGTTCAGGACATATCAGTTTCAACTTTGAGAAAGAAAGGCTGATCTAAAAAAATACATAGTAAAAAAGGCCCCATGAGTTAGGTCATGCAATGTGGATAAGTATATAAAATTATGTGGGGGAAAAAAAAAGCCTTCCAAATTGCAGGCTGAGCAAATGGCCGGACAGATGATGGGTGTAGTCCTCAGAAATAAAAGTAGGTGAGGGGTAAATGAGGAGAAAAAACACAATGAAACTTAATTCTTGCTTTAGAGTTGACAGAGAGATGTATGTGTATAGGCCAATGTCAGAATAAAAATGAGGTTTCGACATATGATTGCCTGCCGCAATGAAACTGTGCAGAAAGTATATTGTGACTGAATACAAAGATGATAGTTGAAACTGTGGAATGAACAATTGATCAGGAGATTTGTGGAAATTTTATTACAACTTTAACTGCTTTATTCCAAGTAATAACATTTAACTCTTTCAAACCATCTAACATGGCAAGATAAAATAACTAGTTTTACAAGCAGGTAAGTGCTGGCAAGAGAACAGTGCTGCAAAATCCCTTGCCCTACCCTCTCAGAGCCTAAGCCTCAAACTAGGATAGCAGTGGCTTCTGAATAAGCTAATAGTGGAGGAAGAGTTGAATAAATCATGAAATGTGATCTGGATATTAATATATCATAGTCAATTCATATTTAGAAAAAAGTGTTCTTTTATATCACAGTTCAGTTATACACTTAGTATCTCTGTTGTATGGGATTTTCTTAGAATCCCCTCCTTTTCTGAAGCCAAAGAGGAAAAAAAAAATCATTGTGTATAGCACATACTCTTTGGGATATGAACATCCTGTAAAGCAGGAACTTGCCTGACTTCCCAAACAAGAACATAAGACACCTGTGTCTCCAAGACCTCTTTGCATATTAAGTGGTGACCTTATAATCCTTTCTGCATTAACCCATGAGCTATGAAATCTCTAATTAGGGAGTAAAATAACAACTGAACAATACCAGTAGAAGAAGAGCAATGTAGGGAAAGGCTTTGACTCTGAAAGCTAACAAGTAAGGATTAAAATGTTGCTGATTCTTTGGTTTACACAATGAAGCCACAACTAAGAGCAGTCCAAAGGCCAAGGAAGACAAAAGGTGTTCCATTTTAAAATATATGTAGTGGGCTTAGGTACTTTTTATTCCTTGAAGGTAAAAAATGGGCCTTGCATTCCAGGATAACTTATTAATCTGATGGCTGCTATTATCTACCATATCAACCATTAGAAGCAGGCATCTCTTCTGGGAGATTTTAATCTGAAGAATCTGTAGGAAATTAAAAGGACACATAGGTTTCCATGTGTTTAACTTTAGTTCTAAAAATTACCACTGGAAGCTATTTCATCCTAGTATTTCTTTCTACCAGATCATCTTGGTGCTGTCAAGCAGCTAAAGACAAATGAAAAAAAGTAGTCCTGTGTGTCAGAGAAAAAAACAAATCTGCTCCTAAAGTGGATAAAGTACTCATTTCATTCACATTTCTTCTTTTTTTCAGTAATTCTTAGAACACCTCTAGCTATCTTATGTCATATATGGCAGACTCAAACCATGGGATGTTCCAGGATATTTGAAAATAACACTCACCTATGTATGGGCTGAATTGAGGCTATTAACTCATTCTCAAGAGTCCATTTCTTCATTGTTAAGAGTCTTAACTTTGTTTTTAGTAAACTGTATTAGGAAACACTTTTGGTGTGGAACTGCAAATTTGAACCTTTCTAATAAAAAGGTTAGCAAGGCTTTTTTATAAATTAAAATTCGGTATGTGAATGAAGTCTGTCCCTTAGGAATACATAGCCTTCAGCACAAGAAGGAAGATCCATTTTGTGCTGAAAGGCTGAAATCTGTAGTTTAGGAAAAGTATGCCCATCTGTTTAAATACCTCTGAAGGCAATCTCTACTATACTGACCACTCTTCTTGGACAAACAAAAACCAGTTCCATTCCAAAGGTATGTACAATTTATCCACAATTGCTCAGTACAAGATATAATTGCAATCAATCTGTTATGTTTCACAATATAAATGTGTCAAATTACATAGACCATCATGTAAAAATTCAAACAATATCCTTGCAGACCTTTAAGTACTGGTACGGGCAACAGGTAACTCTTAAACATATATAACTTGTGTCAGTTCTACCTAACAGCAGAACCACACTTTTATGATTTGAAACTTGCATTTCAGAGTTTCAACTGCTGTTAGAATCTCATTCAGAGTCCTCATGGCTTTTTGAAAATACAAAGAGCTGTATCTGGTATACTCTTAAAATGATGTTTGAATGCTTTGCTCAAAACTCTGCAGATATATGTAAATTGTGATAATTCTTTAAACTTTTTTTTATTCTATTCCTTCCCTCCCTCCCAGAGAACTTAGAATCTATCTCCTGCAAACTCATGCCAAAATTAGGTTTACCTGAAAAAATCACTGCATGCTGCCAGTACACAACGATGACAGGGAATTATTTCATCTTTCACAAGAATTTTAAAATCAAAAAATGTATTTTGTTCTCTGAACTTTTGTAGTACTTTTAGAATTTGTTGTCCATGACCTTCAGCCACTAAGGAATTGATTTTATTTTCAGGAACAGAAATTCCATTGCAAATAGGTCTGCTAATGTAATCCCGTTGATTGGCCATGTTTTCTTCAATCTATTCCTGAAATGGAAAAATAAGTAATTGATTCTACAGTCTTATTATTAAAAAAACCCAAACAAAATCAATACACCATAAAACAAACAAAGAAGTTCCTAGCATTGAACTGAGTTTGTAAATAATATGCACAGTTAGAAATTTGTGTTACAAGTGCATTTACACTGAATTTGATAATGCTACTACTTTGTAAAATATATTCACACTACAAATTTTGAAAAGTAAATTATCTGCCCTATATCAGAGAACAATTCTACAGATAATACCCACCTGTAGGAATCTTTTCAGTAAAGTCCAAAGGAAACACATCAAGGAGTGTTTGTCTTTTAAGAGAAAGACTAGTCCTAGGTTTACCCTCAAAAAACCCAAATTCTTACAACTTTATGCAAAATTAAGATAGAAAAAGAAAACTTTGTTACATATTTTACATTCCAAAAAGTTGATCATTCTGCACCTTGTAGTAGAAAGGAGACACAGGCTATTAGACTTCATCCTAAGTGGATCCCCATGAGGCACTCTGGACTGCAATAATGGAATACAAACAACACCAACAGCCTGGCTGAATAACAGGATTGCTGGGGCTTACCAAATTGGGTCACTTAGAGATAGTTTGGTGATGGTACACCCTTGAGTGTTTAGTCACTTGAAACTGATTTAGTCATGTACCTCTAGTCTTGTTAGGAAGCTTTAGGTTTGCCCACTCTGAGTTTCACTTACAGTGGTGTAAATTAGCTGGCTTTAGAACACATTTATATTTAAGACCATCTCCCTTTCAGCGGCCAAGTTTTTTTTCTGGTGAAAATCCCTACACTGAAGTGTGAGGTTTTTTTATGGTAAATTGGTTTTAATTGTTTTTTTACAACAAGAATATTTTATTCCACTTTGTCAACATAAAGAAACTTTAACATGAGTTTATTTTATTTACACCTAATTAAAGGGCTATTTATATATTGCAGATGCATAAGCTGCCCTTACTCCAAAACTGAGTCAAGATTGCCTATTTTAAAGCTTAAAGAAACATTTCATTTTTTATTCCAGGATTTTGCTTCCACAATTCCAATTAAAACCAGCAACAGGTAATGGCCCACCTGAATTGACAGGGAACAAAAAAAAATCCAAACAAAACCCAGAAACAAGAAAATACTAGTTTTGGTTTTTCATTTTGTGAAAAGGCTCATCTGATGACACGACACATTCAGAGCAAACTAAACCATCAGGCTTCTTCATGTGAGGTACTTTCACAGCAGACTGATCTATACTTTATCTAGTCAGGTAACTCCAACCATAAATAGACCTCCTTGTCTCCTGGAAGAGAAGAGATCCAGTGATCTTGCTGCCAGCACTGGCACCCTTGAAGCAGGCATCTTCTCCTTCCCATGGCCAGACAATCTCAACGTATTCACTCTTTCCATTCTAAGCCTGAGGAACTAAGAAGATACAGAAGAACAAGACCACCATTTATTCTGATAATGTATGGCCTCATAAACCCCAACTTCCATAAATCATAAAACATTTTCGTATGTCAGAATTCTCTAGAATACCCTTTTCTTATGAATTTAAAAGCCTGCTCCTCAAAAGGCTGAATCTTCAAAAGCAGAGTTGCTTCAAAAACATTAGTTTGCCACACTTGAAAGAAATTTTTTTATAAAAAGTATGTGACTTTCAAAGCTTTTTTCAGCATCATGTAAAATAACACTAACACTTCTTCAAAAAGAAATGTAAACCTTTCTGCAAAATTCTGGAACTGACAATAGATATTAAGACATTTTTCTCAACTAACACGTAATTTCTATAGCAAGCTCCAACCTACAATGTGCTTTCTGTAGATAAAATTATAAATTTCAGTAATATTTGCATTTGTATTATGAACATAGAAGCATCTACTGTAATCAAGTCCAACTATGCTATTTTAGGCAAGACATCATATGGTCACTTACATACAAGCAATTGATGTTTCAGAAAGTTTTTTTTAACCACACTATTACCACAAAAATTCTACTTCAGTACATTGGTATAAAGACTGTAAGCCTTTTAATTACACAATCAATTTATTAATGCTTAGATATATTTGTTCTTCTGTTAAAATTGTTATTTGACTTAATTTTCCTTTGTATATTTATTCACTTCTACAATTATCAAGAGTGTTGATATCCTCTCTCAACTTTCATTAGAATGAATAATTGTCAAACTCTCCAAAGCCATTATAAGGCTGAGTTTCTGGTTTTCCCTATTATTTCTTTCAGTTTTCTCTCTACTCCAGTTTGATCCTAAATTTCTTTCACTGATACAAGATTTGTTGTACACAACAACAACACTATAGTTCAGATCTCATCACTGTCTCACTAGTCCAATTTGCAAGTCATCTAGTGCATCCTAATCCTAATCTCTAATAGCAGTATCTCATTATTTTCTTAAAAGCAAAATTCAGCAGTGTATCTTGAATGTTTTTGTACATGATTAAGGAATGTAGTAATGAATACTGTGCAATGACTTAGCCTAATTCACCCTTCTCTCCATTAAAAAAAAATTAATTTCCAGCTGTCTTGTAGTCAATTCCTGACGCATTTTATAATTTTGGTATTAATGTACCACTTCACTGAATCTGTTGATGATTTTAGAACTCTCCAAACTCTCCTAATAACTCAGCTAAAACTTGCTATGTTAAACAAGGCATTTATAATTATTTCATGCATTCTTCCACAAAGCCAAATTAATTAATCAGTACGGTTTGTTAAAAATATTTGATCAACTCTGACAAAAGGGTAAGAAACATAGGGGGTGCAGATATATGTTGATGAGGTCTGCAGCTCAGGAATGCTGAGGAATACCTCTCCTTTTATTTGCTCCATAAACTCCCACAGGATTCCAATTACAAAGCTTATCTTCATGAGGATTACCAGGAACCAAGCTCCAGTAAATGGGCCATTAGAGTTGGGATCTCTTACTTTTGCTTTCTCAGACATGTCTGTGTGCTGTTCAGCAACTGGCTTTGCAGCCTCTCCCGGAACACGACACAAGTACTGCTGTATGTGATCCAATCCCTCACCACTTAAGAAAACTTCTCTGCTCACGTACTGGAACTTTACAATCTTACACTGAGAAATGCCCCATTAACTATTAGCCTGTTTTTCTGAAAAAAAACCTAAGAAACAACAAACAACAATCGGTTGACAAAGACAGCTGAAAATTGTTCCAAAACTAAAGTCCCCTAAAGTTAAAAGTTAAACATTTGCCCTGGCTTATTTTTATTGTAAAACACCTCGAACACAAGGCCAGTTGGATGCTACCATGAAAACTGAGACAAACCTCACAGTTATTAAGGCCCATCCCATATAACACGTGTGGGGGTACATATATGTACCTCTCAAAACTATCTGTACAGGTCTTCAGTTGAGGGGCCAGGTATTCTGTGTGCCTGACAGTCAAGTGGCAAGCAGTGGCCAGTCTGTGTAGGGCCACAGAGCAGCCAGGAGTTGAACAGAAGGCTGGGGATAGTAAGCTACTTTTCGTCATTAGGGTGGGTGAAATAAGGGACCACCTGGGAGCTCTGAGGCTAAGAGCACTCTTACGATTTGTCACAAAATCCAGTAGTAAGGGCCCAGACCTCATTAGCTGTTTATGAGACCCCTCTGTCATAGAAGCATAGAGTGGTTTGGGTTGGAAGGGCCATAAGGGATCACCTAGTTACAATCCTTTGCCAGTTTTAACACTGTCCTTTCCCAAGACACTAAGGGATGGACCGGCTAGAACATAATGAGCTCATTGACCCAGATTCCAGGTAACCACACTGAGGACTCTGGTAAAACCATAGTCAAAATATGAGAGATACACACGTTCCTCTTAGTATCTAAGCATTGGTTAAAAGCTACAAAGTGTTTAACTGACCTTAATTCCATGCAAACTGCCAAAACCTCACTGAATTTCTAGTGGAACATTTCACTTCACCAATACTAATGCTCCCTTTCCAAAGATATATGGAGGATGTAACACATTTATGATAGTTTTTTAGTTAGCAATCCTTCTTAAGTGTTCTTAGAATTCTGTACTTAGAAGATACTGAAATGTTTAATTAACCTGGATATATATTGAATCCTAGATATTATACTAAGAGACTGTAAACACAGCATACTGTTAAACTCATAAAGGAGACCAAAAATATCCAGGACAGACATTTTCAGAACATACAGGCATACATTAAAATCATAACCACTGCAGTACACTTCCTAGAAATGATTTTCACATCAATTCCACCAGATCTGAAAGAGCAAAGCAAACAGAACTGTGAAGTGACCTTTGAGCAGAATCTGTTGTAGTTCCTGCCAAAGCACTGATTGGAACATACTCACATAATGTACAAATACCCTTAGCTGCTACAACTGATAAATAAAATGGTTACAGAAGTTTAAATATACTAATGAAGTTGAGAGTGGTGGAAGATATGCAATTATTTCTTAGTGAATAACCAAGGAAAATATATCAAACTAGGGAGAGGATGTGTAATAACAGTGAAGCATGAACAACCAGATGAGGGTCAAGAAAGACAGCGGCAAAGACACTAAACTGTTTGATCACTTTATAATAGTGAGATAAAAATACACATACAAATAGGTGTGACTTTGAAATAGCCTAGGGAATTCTGTTTTGTGGAAGAACTGAGCACACATAAGTATCACACATAGCTCAGCTCATGCTCTGCCTAACAATAAACAGGACCAAACCCTTGGACCGGGACTGAGGCTCAAGACTGCTCCCAACACAAGGGAATGGCCATTCAGAAATTACAAATAACACTGTGGGTAGACGCTCTCTCCTCTTCCAACACAGCTGGCAAAACCAGTCTAAACTCAACCTGATTTGGTACTTTATTATTTACAAACAATTGTAAAACCATCTATCTGTTTTTATCAGAAAACACAATACAGTTGTGCTACAGCATTCATCAGTTTTAAAAAATTTAAATCTTTGTACTTCATAGCGGGTATCTTACGAGAAATAAATTGTTCTTCAATGGAAAATTGCATTTATTACGTGGCCTTATCCCAGCTCGGATAGTATGTCTTACTAGGGAGCAGAATTTTAAAAAAGGGAAATCTAAGAGCTGACATTTTACAGAACACTTTGTGCACCTAGGATGAAAGAATTAAGCACAGTGAAGATTAAGAAGTTGTATAGATTTCCCCAGAGAACTTTCAGGGCTTTTTTTTCATACAAAATTTAACTGTGCATTAATATACATTTTGAAAAGGTCAAGATCAGCATTCTAAGATCGAATATTAAAAGTATTATATTATTGAGTCTACTGTATATCCATCGAGATGATTTGCTATTTTCATTCCTTGTCCATTCAAAAGGAGAGAAATTAATGACTTGTTAGTAAGTTTCAAAGACATCACTCTACACTAAGCATCTAATTAAACATTCACTAAGATGTGTATGAGGAAGAGGTATCTGTAGGATTTGGTGACATTTCTAATTGCTGACTAAAAAGACAAGAGTGGTTTAAAACGCAATTAAACTATAAATACTGAGTACAAGTTCTGTGCTGTTACGTTCCATTAATGTGTCGATTGTCACTGATTGCCTAAGATTGAAAACACTAAGAGAATTCCAAGTTCCTGCCTGGAAATTTCAATGCAACTGAGTCTCACAGGTTTTTCATAAATAATGGAACTTCAAAGAAAAACAATATTCAGTCAATCATTTTAGGACAAGCAAAAAAATGCACAGGACATTTTGAGACATTTAATCCACAAAAATGACATTTATTAATAATAAATGTTGAGATAGTATTCTCAGATTAAAAGGTGACACAGAGACTTTAAAGCTTTGTGTTCTTTAGAAGTGATAAAAAATCAACATAAGAAAAACCCAGTATGATACCAGTAGGAAGTAAGGAAATTGCACTAATTCCTGGAAGCATTCCAAAAGTGGAAAATTCCCACTCTGCAAGCAGTGATCATTAAATGCATGTTCCCTGACAAACACCTGAACCCATTAAGATAAAGCAGTAATCACTTAAATGAAGTAAAACTGGCAGGATTTTTATCCTAAAATTAAATTTCTCCATCAAGTTACTTTGCAAATTATTTTTTCAGCCAAAAAAGATCAAAAACTGTAATTTTATTTTTCAGGGAAAAAACCAGTTACATACCATACTAAATCTAGTGAAAATAACTGCAAATTCTGTAAAAGAAAATTACAACCTTTAATGGCTTCTGTAGTCTGTCACTTTTGCATGTGATTAAAATGTGGCTTTTTTTTCAAAACATGAATGCAATATTAAGTATCATTGGAGAATAGTTTAGCACACCTTATTATAATAGCATGTCTTAATTAAAATAAAGATGTGGATTTATATTGAATACATCCATAATTATATTACATATTATACAATGCATCTTGATCTTCAGTTTGCATTTACACACAAAGCTTATCTTTTAAAAAAAATTAACCCACTAGTGAAAAGAGTGCTACATGTTTAAATGTCTTAAGTAGAGAGCATGGACGAGCCAAACCTATCAATCAAACCAGAGGGTTTTTTTGGAACTAGGAAAGATCCACAATCCATTAGTATTACCACCTATCAGTAACTAAATGTACAGAAGACCACAAGTTCTTCTTCAAAGTATGCAGAATACAAAGTCTGAAATGTAAGTGTCAGCCTTACAGTTTGATATTGGTGAACAGCATTTTCCTGGGATTTCTTCTTGACTCTGTTAAATCCTCCTCTGCTGTCAGTTAACTTTGTCTATGGGTTTGGATAATGCATAAGATTATGCCATTCCTTGCTTCGCTAAATCATGAACAAAAATAGGAATAATATTTTGAAATAAGTCAAATACCCAACTGATTCTTTGATTAAACATTTTTTAAGCAATGTTACTTCTGTGTTTAAAATATTTTGTGAAGACCAATCTATACTCAGCTATAACTGAGACTTATTCTAGACAGAAAGACCTCTGGCCTGTGTAGGAACAGCAGTTTTCCATATTAACAGAGAGCTGGCAATGCTGAACAACAAGAACAAAAATGGAGGATTGCAACAAATACCTGCAATAATACAATTTTCAGCATTTTTGCATCATTTGTACATGGTCAATAAAGGATGGATGAAGTGTTAAGTATTTCTAAAGGCAAGCAACAAAAAGATAGGTTGCAAATTTTCGAATAATTTTTCAGCTATGGCTCAGCTCCTAAAGCAAAGGGCAAGCAAATTTATTACCTTTTGAGGATTTACAGATGGCCTATAATTGAGGCACAGAGGAATCCAGTTCTGACAAGCACTGGAATTCTTAACAGAACAATGAGCACGGGATACAAGAGGCTTTTGTTCGGACAGATCCTTAGGAGCCAGAACGCTGCTAGGGTGATGCAGCGCGCTGCATCTGCTCTCGGGACAATCAGCTCCCCTTTATAGTCAATAAAAGGCGAAGAGAGCCCAGCCCGCTGCGACAGCCCTGCCAGGGGCCCGGGCGGCTCTCCAGCAGGATGGATGCGCTGACGGCAGCACCTCAGCGGGATGCGCTGATGGCAGAGATGGGCCGCGCATCACCTGTCCTCAACGGGGCGCGCTGCCACCAAGAACCACCTCCCTCCCCACGCCCCTCAAGGGCATAACCACCTCCTTGTGCCGCACAGGGCCGAGGAGGCAGAACTTAGCGGGAAACTACGGTCTTTGTGCCACGGCCGGGGTTTTCGGCCGCCCCCAGCCTCATCAGCCCCAGCCCCGCAGCAGCGGCCGCCATCGCTCCCGCCCCGCCCGCCGAGGGAGGGCAGCGCCGTCAGCGCCCCTACAGCGCATGCTCAGGCCGCCCGCGCCTGCGCCCCGCGGCGGCCCCGTTCATTCTAAGGGAGGACTAATTCTGACAGGACGGGCGGGATGGGGCAAAGGGATCCCCTTCTTTCACAGCGCGGCTCGGCCGCGGCATGCGGCGCTCTTCGCCACTGCCGCCTCTCCGCAGGCGGCGAAGCGCCAGTCCCCCCTGAGTGTTCCCTCCGAGCAGCGCGCACCCACCTGCAGCCAACACCCGCAGCTCACCGATCGGTCTGGCCCACCCTCCGCAGCGGCCACGCCAGCAGATTGGCTCCTTCCGACGTCATTCTGCTGCTCCTTGCACTCGGAATGGCTCCGCCGGCCGCCACTCCAGGTGAGACCCCGCCCATCTCCCTGAGAGGGTTCCTCTTTGACGACACCGCGGGGGCAGCTCCGCCGCAGGCACCGCCTTTTCTGATAGGTCGCTACCTGGCGCATTCCGCTGTCACTCACAGGGCACTCTGACATCGGATTGGTTAGAGCTCTCGGGGGCGGGGCCCTCCGTGTTTCCCGCACGATGATAGGCTCCCGCCAGGCCCGAGGGGCGGGTGTTGGCGGCGCGGGGCGGGCCCGCGGAAGGGAGCGGGGAGCGCGGCTGGGCCGGGCCGTGCCGTGCCATGGGCAGCGTGCGCTGGGCCTTCCCCTGCGGCGCATGGCGACCTCGCCGCCGCGAGTGGCTGCTGGCCGCGCAGCTGGTGCAGCCCGAGGAGAAGGAGCGCATCGGCCAGTTTGTATTTGCCCGCGATGCCAAAGCCGCCTTGGTACATGGGGAGCGGGGACGCGGTTGTGTCTCTGTACAGTCAGCGTTGCCCAAATTCCTGATTTGTCGTAGGAAGACATGCTCTGCAAGGGCGTTTCAGGGATGTAAAGCTAAAGGATGTTCTTGTATAAAAGTATGAAGCTCTCCCTCACTGAGGAGCAAAGAGGGACGGCAAGCTGCTGTCAGTAGTTACTCTAAAAGACCTTACAACTTCTAAGTCGTGATACCGAGTCAGGAGACAAAATCCGCGTACCCTGGGAGACTGCATAGGACATCGGTGTAACGAGTAGGAGAATAAAGCTGTTTTACATGATTCAGGTTTTAAATCTCTCCTAATAATATAGTAATACACGCTTGCTAATTAGTCTGGAAGGAGTTACTCATCACTTTTAGCTGTTGAGTATTTCATTTAGCACCTAAGTAGTGAATGGGTGTACTGAAAGGAAGGCTGTTGAGATAATTTTACTGTTCAGGGTGATGTAAAAAGCATTTATTTGTGCCATAAAGTATCGTAAATAAGGTAGAGACACGAACTACTATGCTTTGTCTAGGCTGGGACTGCTTTTCATCTTGAGTTGACTGTACAAATGGCGACATAATATTTGATACTCGGATGAACTCGTGCTTAAAACTACTTGACACAGCTTTTATAAAAGGGAGAAATTTAAATTAATTGGCTAAAATGCACAACTTGATATAAACAGTAATAAACCAACATTTTTTAAGCAGGTGGTTCTAGCAGCCACACAGCACAATCGTTCTGTAGGAATTATTTCTATTTTATTTCATAGGCTGGTCGCCTGCTAATGCGGAAATTAATTGCAGAAGAGCTGTGCATACCATGGAATGAAGTACACTTGCAAAGGACATCAAAAGGAAAACCTTTCCTGGCCAATAACTTACTCGGTATCCATTCAAATTACAACTTCAATGTCTCTCATCAAGGAGACTATGCAGTCCTTGCAGCTGAGCCTGAGCTTCAAGTTGGCATTGATATTATGAAGACCGATTTACCAGGTAATGCATTATGGTGACTAAAGGAGATTCTGCAGTGTTTTGAGTACTGAATGTTTTCACATTTCCCAAAGAACCAATCTATGTCCTAGAAATTTAGTGTAATTAGAAGAGGGTGTATGAATGTATTGTGGATTTGGGATTTCTAGCTGTTAACTGCACTCCTCATTGTTTATTTTTGGGTATATTGTAGGACAGATACAGATATATTTCACATTTAGAGAAGCAGAACCCTGGGAAAATAAGGTAATGAATTTTTCTATCATATGGGCAGTACCAGCATCTGCAGAGACTTTGTTTATGGATTTACTGGCTGAGAGGCAGAAGCAGGAACATCTTTCCTAATAGGGACAATAGGATCCATCCCCATGAGAATTTCATAGACTGTGTTAGTCAACTGTCCCATAAGTATGGACATTTTATGTGTCAGCCCACTGGCAATGCAGATTGTATGTGAATGTGCAGTAATCCTCGGTGAGAGGGGATCATGAGGAGGGAACATGTGAAGTGCTTTGGGAAAAGACTAAGCTTCAAAGAAAATTTTTATTGGCCTATTTATTTGTATGAAATGACTGTATAGATTAGTGAACTTCAGGATCAAAATTGGGATTGTAGCAAAACGTATTTTTAAATACAGTTTTATGGAGATCATTTAGTTTGCAAATGTTCATTGGTGCATGATTGGGTTAAAGGAGAAACACACTGAGATTTATGATTCACTGGAATTCTGGTTTGTTTAGAATCTTTCTTGAATATTTAACCAGATATGACAGTAGTAGTTGTGTCCTTAGAGAATCTCTCTTCACACTTTTTGGAGTTGCCTGGCATTTTATGCTGTAAAATACTTTGTGTTGTAAGGTAGAGATTCAGATAAACCCTGACTGGATAACTTTCTGTCTGATTACTTTGCACCTTTTTAGCGATAACTACAAGTGTACAGTTTTGGATTGTCACGTTTAGCTAGGATGCACAGAAACTTTGCTGCAATCTGAAGTTCTTTCCTGTGACTCACACCTGCTGTAGAGCCTCGCTCTGAACACAGTGGTCAGGGTGTGAGGTCACAGGGGGGTAGCCTTTGGAGAATCCTCCACTAGAGCTGTTGTCTCCTGACAGGAATTGTCCATTGGATAAGGCTGCTTTGCTACAGGGGCACACCTGACAGGACTACAGTACCCCAGAGCCCAGATAACCAGATTAAGCTTGAAGCTGGTGCTTTTATCATAGCCCTTTCAGGCAAAGCAGGCAAAGTGATGTTCCAGCTGTGTCTCCTCACAGCATCTTGCACACCCTCAGCCTGTTTACTGGGGGAGCAGAGTTACAGAGAAGGCCTTGATGCTGTGCAAACACTGCTGAAACCACTGTGGTATCAACGCTGGGTTAGGCATAGACCTAAAACACAGCATTCTACAATCTGCCATGAGAAAGGTAGCGCCTGGACTCTGCACCCTTGGAAGCACTCTGGTTGGGCCACTGGCCTTACTCACTAGTTTTAATTCCTCATTCCAAAAAGTTTCTCGTTTCAGTGGGCAAATAGTGAAAATCAAAATGTTCAAGCATTTGAAGTTTTCTTGGGAAGTGCAAAATTCAAATTTATACCGAAAAATCAAAAAAATTTTATGTGGAAGTAGGGATTTCTTACATCCTCTGCTGGTATTTTATGGAGCTGTAAATGTTTAAAGACATATTGCCAGTGTCCAGCTGACAAGTTATATGAAGCATGTTTAACTTTATTTCTGAAGTCTAAGTAAGACTTTGAGATCTGATACAGACAGGCTTCAGTGTTTTTACCCTGAGAGAGAAAAGTGGTTGTTATTTTGGAGATGCTGGTGATTCAAAAAACTGAACAGTGAAAGGTGACTCATATGTCTTCCTTTTCATAATCATAATTTGTATTTTTGAAAAAGAAATAAGATACAAATGGAAATGTAATAATTGTATGTGGGAAAGAGTGCCAGTAAATAAATAATATTAAGGATAGAACTTCATATTACAGAGACTATAATTTAAAGCTGGTCATCTTTTCTCCTAATTTTTTTCTGAGGAAGATTTTTGTCTCAAGTAGAATCACCTGCTACAGTTCTTTGTTGCTGGGCTATGAATAGATAACACTGACTTTACCAATATTATTTTCTCTGATAGTTCCACTGAGTGGTGCTCTTGTTCTGCACTTGCTAAGTACATTATATTTCTGAAGGTGTATCCACTATAAATCTCTTTCCTTGGAAAAGCTAAAACAACAAAGAGTTCATTATGAACAAAGTATGTTTCAGTACGTTTGTTTGTTTTCTTCAAACACTTGTTTAAGTACAAAGTACTTCATCGTGTGATGTTATCCAACAGCATCTTGATTGAGGTCTCTAGTATTGTAGCTCTTATATTCCTTTATTGTTCAACCAACAAGCATGCAAAATCTGCAGTGTATGTATACAAGAGTATCATGCAGCTGAAAGTTTTGAGAAGTCTGCTGTCTGTGTGCTACTATGTAACAAGAAGTCCTGATGCTTATAAACATTTTATGTCACTTCTTAATCCCTGCTATGTATTTTTGGTTTACTTATTGTTTGTAAGAAGCTGCCTCTTTCCATATTACTTGTGCTTCATTATTAAAATCTGACAAATGAAACTACGACAAGACATAGCGTTCTTCAAAGGTAAAGGCAGGCCACACTAGAACCTATTCTTACCACTGCAAACAGCAGCAGTTCTACAAAAGTTCTGCAGGTGTGCAGCAGTTTATCACCTTTTTTTCTCCATTCAGATATTGAAGTAAATGCTATAGGGATGGTAGAAAAGGAAAATATCCTCTTTGGGTGTTGTTACTTATATATATATAGATATTATATATCCTATTTAGTGTTGTTGCCTTTTGGTTATCTGGCAGGTTATTGTAAATTTAAATCAGTCTTTCAGTTTAGTTGTTTATGAAGAATTACTGAAATCAATTATTATTTTTCTTCTTTTTAGATCAGTTTAAGATGAATTCTTGAGTCATTTGGGAAAATGGACGCTGTCCTGTAAATTTGTTAGTAGAAGTGTCTGTGGGCATTATTTGGCCAGAGAGGTAATGCATATGAATTTATTTTAAGCCTTTCGAAAAAGAAATGAGAAGGATTCTCACAGTACTGTTAATTCCTGTGGAAAAATCTGAGCTTGTGTTTGATTTTTTATCTCATGGAAAAGAAATTCTGCAACAAGTGTCAGCTTGGTTTGAGTGGTGTGTGGGATGTTGATTGACCAAACACTTAACGCTGTAAACGTTTTCAGAGACTTAGGAAATAATTATAGCTTAATAAAGATTGCATTGAGCATTTGAAAAAATTTTAGATCTTAGGCTCAAGAGCTTTCTTGCTGTGCAAGTGATTTTCTTTTCACTAATGCAATTTTTTAGCTTAGATGGATTTGTAAAGATAAATAAATGGACAGTTCATTCCATATCTTTGAAAATCAGCCTGTGGTCTTTCTTACCTATCCCACTATATTTACTTTGATCCACACATCTCCAGTCTCAATTTTATTCCAGAATTAAATATTTGACATGCAGTAGAATTAGCTTTTCTCATTAGTATTTTTGGTTTTATGCTAGGCTTGCTTGTTAAAAGACGCAAAAGGGTAAATTTTCTGCACATGACTTTCACAGAAAAATTAATTTGATCTAAAAATACTCCAATAAATGCTATTTTAAGAAAGTAGGCTATTATGTGCAAACACCGAATTATTTGAAACTGGTTTTCTTTGAGGCAAGGAAATATAAAAAGAACTTGACTCATTTTTCTCTTTTTATTCTCATTATTACATTATTGAGGTGAGGTAATGTAAGAGATGATAGAGATCTTCAAATCAGAGACAGGTCACACATGTATATAAGTCCCACACATTAGAAAGCTAAATACTGTACTTTGGTCTAGCTAGTGGAGGAAAGCTCTCTCTCCAGACAGTTTTAGACTTTTTGCTGTTAATTTTGGTGTATTCATAAGCCTAAATGCGTTAGGCACACCTACATCATAGTTAAGATATTTGGCATGTTTTAGTTAGCAGCCATGTTCCATTTTTTGAACTTGCAATGCTTATTTAATTGTTGCATTTCAGCTTTTCAATAAGAATTTCGTGACCTAGAAACAAATTCCAAATCATATTGTTTTTTAGAGAGCTTTTGTCCTAAAGATGATTTACCTTCACATTAAACAAAGTTTTTACTGTTTCTGGTTTTATTGTATTTCAGTGAATCTCATAGCAGCAATCAGCATCTGATCTTTTACTGCTAATCACCAAATTGTTAGCTAATGCTACAGCTTTAAGTGTGTAGACTGCACTGCTTGAAATGAAGAAATTAACCAAGGGTTTGATTTAAATGTTGCTTTTTACAGATCAAAGAAGTCATAATTTATAAATACATATGTAAGGACATCATTTTTATATGTGAAGGATGTTAAAACAGCTGATATCCTTGTTGAGCTAAAGAATTGCAGTGATGCTATGCACTTACACTGAGTAAACAGGGAGGCATTTCTTTGTTCTTGTTCTGTTTGCAACTGGGAAGAAACAGCCATCTTAAATGTATTCTTAAAGAATATGTAATATAGAGCAATTTCATTACTGTGCTTTATTCACGTTTCTAACACAGTTTTAACCTGGAACTATGCAATTCTGTAATTGATAAAGCACCAATGCTTGATAAACTGAAAGAAAGTTGATATTGTGATTAAATCGCCTCTTTAAAAGAAAATTTCTTTATTTTCCAAAGAAACACTCTTAATCCCTTATGACTATTTCTTTAATAGAAAAATGTAAAACCATTTGGATTAAAATATAAATGCAGAACTATAAAATTGGGATGTGGAGAATATATGTTTAAAAGGAAGGATAAACTGGCAATAAAGAAAGCAAAAACCGTAAATTAGGAGCTTTTATTAAAAATAAGAGTTGGAACAAAGAATAACTATAAGGCTGCTTGTCAGATTATTTTGGTGTTGTGGCTTTTTTTTTTCATTCTGCACACTGAATTTGCAATAATCACAATTTATTACTTAATTGGTGTTTTGGGAAATTAAGTTATACATTCACAATGAGCAGCTAAATAGAAACTTGTTCTTTTTCCTTAACAAAAATAAAAGTGCTTTTCAGCCTTCAGTAATGACAGTTAGCTTTGGATTTCCAAATTAAGAAAATGTAGCAGAAAAATCTGATCCAAGAACTAAGGTTATGTAATTATTATGTAGGTGTTAAAAATTGCCTTTTGAGGACATTCTTGCTAACACTGCCCATTCCCAATAGCTTCAGCTCTACAGATATGTATATTTGTTGCAAGAGCTGGAACATAGAAAGTGACTTTATTTTGCATTGTCAGAAGCTTATTTGGATATTGACTGTGCAGATATTACAGTTTGGAGCCCTTATTGGTTTCAAGGTTGTGAGACAGTCTTTGAGAAACATTTACAGATTTTTTTTTTTTAATACTGATTTATGAAATGGTAGGAACTTACCTTAAATATTCACATCTCTTCTCAATGAATGTAAAAAATAGCTCTATTTCCCTCATGTATTTCCTTTCTAAGACAAATTCTAATTTTCAACATGGCAAATATTTTTATATTTCCTCAATAAAGGTTGCTTATGTTTTGTCAGGTTTTCGGTAACGTTTAGGATTGGGAGACATTTGCTACTTCCATAGGTAGCTGTTTTCTTGCCATTTATCGGGTTGGTGCTGGGAATTCTAAGCATTCATAGTGATTATGTGCTGTGTTGTGTTTTGATGGAAAATCCAATTTTGTGGTGTACTAAAAAGTTATTACTTGCCCTGCATAGTTTTCCTGTTTATTCATCAGACTTGTTGAGTTCTATATCAAGCATGTATATCTTCCTTTTTCTTTTCTAGTAAAAACAGATTTAATAAAAGCAAAGCAAAACTTGGAGATGATATCTACAAGAATAGATACAGCTGATACAGGTGAATAGACCATTGAAGTTCATCAGTTTTTCATCTGTGGGCCTCTGCTTTTTCATCTGCTTTTGCCATATTGCAGCACATTTATCTTCCACTTGCATCTTTCCTTGTATATTTTGGCTGGATAAAAGACAGCTCCTGCAGTGGCAAAATTTGATTTGTGTGATGTTAAGGAGAAGTATATGGAGGGACAACATGCCAATGACAAGCTGACTGCTGTCTCTTCTCTGTGGGAAGACCAAACAAAGCAAAGCATTCTGGATTTTAGCTGTCAAGTGGGACAAACAGTCTTTCAGCTGCTGGCAAGCCAAACAAATGACTTTATAAGGTTTTGGTTTTTTCAAGTTTTTGTTCATTTTTTTTAAAAATACTGTCCTTATGTAGGAGAGATTGAGTCCCAATTTTAAAACATTTATACTACTTCTGTCGTCATATGGGGTTTTTTGGACTTCATTATGAAGGGGGAAAAGAGGGAAGCATAATGTACAGACTGAGGTCAGAAAGTTTTAAGTGTGAAAATAAGGGATATTTTTACTGCATTCGGCTGTGCAATTCATGTTCTGGGACAGGCTTCTGTGCAGTGTCCTGACTTCTGCCATTAAAAAGCAACTCTGTTGTTCACTAGATTCATTACTGCATAGGATATTGTGAGGTTGAAGGACACAGTCCCAGAGAGTGTGTCTAAATATTGAGGACCATTTCCACACCAAGTATAGAGGAGACATCTCTCATCAGACTCTTTCAGGGAAACCAGCTCAGTTTGAATCAGCTTGTGCTTTCTAAGGTCACAGAGCTTCCCAGGACAAAATTGCATTAGTCAGATCAAGGAGGTGTTAGAAAGTGTGAATCATGTAGTGAAATTTATGTGGAAGATGATGGAGACTTTAGTGCTGAGAATTGGCTATCCCCTCACCCCTTTTATCCAATATAGTATTTTATATGCCAAGTACCAACTGGATTCCAATGCAACCCCAGGTTCTGCAGTGGTGTTAGCTTCTTAACGATGGGCCTACATTCCCTATAGTTACACTGTCACTAAATACCTAACTTTTGCTGCTTGATAAACTGTGAAAGGGAGATCTGCTATTGTGATTCAATCTTTTTTTTTGCTTGTCTGTTTTCTTGGACTAATAAGTGTGGGGTTTTGCTTGTTTGTCTTTTTGGAGAAGTAGATGATACTAAGTTATAGGTTTTCTTTAAAATGTTAATTCTAAAGCAAAGGATTAATTGCCAAATATTTCAGTCAGTACCTCTGAATGTGTAGAAAGACCTAGTATATTACTTCATAAAATGTAATAAAACTTTTCAGAGATCTCGTGGCTTGGTAGTACTATGTAGTATAAGGCTATGGATGGTCAGACACCATCTGGACTTTCTTTTTACATCTGTAGTTGTGTTCTCATGAACTTGCTTTATAAAGGGTATTTTTATGTTTATTTAGATTTTGGGGGCTTTATTTTAGTGCAATACAGCATAACTTCCTAGTGTTGAAAGGAAGTAGAGTTCCTCCTGTCCTGGCAATGCAATGATTACTGTAACTGTTTGACATTTTTTCTGTAATGAAAAACTGATTAAAATGTCACTTTTGTGAGGTAATTTTTGTTTTTGCTGAAATATTACAGCTACCTAAAGGTCTGTTAGCTGTGCTCATACAACTTCTTGGAAAGAGCTTAAGCAAGTAAAAGGTGTGAGCTGACAAACACAAGAAACTTCTTATTTTATTACTGCTCGTTTTCTTATTTGCTACCACTACTTTGCTGTAAGTACATTTTTCTCAAAGAATTTGAGGTCCCTGAGTCATCTTAGTGATTTGTATTTTAAATGCTTTTATTTTCTCTTTTCTCCCCTCAGAAGCGAGCTAAAACCATGAGCTTGCACCCACGTGTGTTTGACTGCAAGCTCTTCAATAGCAAGTATATGTTCCAGCTGAATGTTTGGCATGGAAAGAACATGTAGAAATATTCTGGAGTCTGAACAAAATTTGAGGGGATCTGGAATATATTTTTAGTTTTCAGAATAAATGACAAAAAGCATGAATCTGCTGCAGACAGTGTGCTACTTGTCTTTAAATTGATCAGATATGAGGTATTCTGTTAACAGCTTTTAATTTTGTTTCAGATTTTTTTAACCAAGTCATAGCTGTGTCAAAGTTGCTGTTTTTCCAGTCAAGTTTTAGACATAGAGCTATCTAAGCCATTATGATTCTTTGCATCCTTTTGTTTTACATTGACTATCAATGCAGCTTGCTTTCCTGTTCATCTCTGCTGTTAGACCCAACCACACTAATGCAATTGAAACTTAGCAGTTTCTCTAATATTAAAGAGATTTTATGATGCTGTCTGCAGAGAAAATATCAAACATTATCAAATTATTTCAGCCTCTTTATGACTTTTCCATTTTTACAATCTGGAAAATGTTGAGTAACTTGTCGGCGGCAATGTCAAATTCTCAGGCATTTTAGAGTTAGTGCTTCTCTGGGGTGCACCAAGATAAAACACATCAATGTTGACATGAGAATGGATGTTTCACACACATATAATTGGGAGAATTGTGGGATACTGACAGGAAGTGTGGAGGTCAGAGAATGTAAATCCAATTTCCAATTCACACAAAAGCTGTGTGAGCTAGTAGATTGAAAAAACATGGATTGTTAATGTTCTATCTGGTTCTTGTAAGTTAGTAATTTGTCTCACTAATTATTTGCCTTGTGTTGTTTCTAAACATCTGTACAAGGGTTAGTTGGTATTAATAAACAATCAGGGCTTGGGCATCTGTTGCAGAAGAAATGTTTTCTTTGTATCAGGTTACTTTGGATTCCTTTAGAGACAGTAAAATGTGATGAAATATGGTCCTACACCAAAACGATTGTCAGTCAATCCAGTCCAGGACTTGAAACATTCTTCTAATCCAGGTAGTTTATAAGCTTCACAGCTATTTTGTGTTTCACATTATTAGGTAGATTGAGCTGTTCATGCTTCAGTTGTTCATTTTGTTACGTATGATGTGTTGCACTGCCACTTCACCTGTTTTCCATCTGAATGCGAACTGATTGTATTGATTAGGTATTAGTTCTTGATCACTGACCTGTTTCTTTTATGCAGTTCAAATTGGTGAGGTGACTGTTTGCATTCTGCAGTTTGTTTTGTATTTTTGTTTTGAGTGTTTGTTTGGGTTTGGTTTTGTATGTTTGTTGTGTTTTTCAGATTAGTTGATCAATGAGCTGGTAGTAGTAGCTTTATAAGCTAGTTGTTTGTATCTCACCAAACCAAGTTGAAGAGTGTAAACTCATAAAACCTGAAGTGAAAGATGGTCAGTCATCTACTCTTCTCACTGGTTTTGAGAATGCATGACATGATTTTAATTATTTTTGCTACAAGTTTCTACCCTGCCTTTGTGAAATGTGCAGTGTATTACCAAAGCTGACTTATGATTAACGTGATGTTTGTAAAAATGTAAAAAATATGAAGATTTCTGTATTAGCCTTATTTTCACTTATTAATAGCATCATACTTTACATGGATCTTAATTATGATTGCCTTTATCTTCCTGTGAATGCAGCTCGTTGAAATTTTTTAGCAAGTAGAAGAAATTGGGAGAAGTTACACTTTATGTATTTCTACAGTGCATTTGCAAACAGGACTAGAGAATATAGTCTGTTTTCTTAGTCCTCTCTCCTGCCTCTTTTTGAAATCAGGCTTTTGTATCTGGTCTGTGGCATTACTGTTCTTCAGGGAAAATGCAAAAAAGATTTTTTGCCTAGTCTTTAAAAAAATTTAATAAAAACCCACTTGTCATTGCAGTGGAAAACATGGCATTATGTATTAATGTAAATAGTTCATGCAAAAAATCCAAAATGCAGGCACATATGAATACACACACTTACTTGCATATAGCATATTTACTTTCCAGGCTTAATATTGACATCTTTTTTCCAGTATCACTCACTCTTTCCTCTCCTCACTCTTCTTGAAATTTCCAGGAAGTTTTGTGCTTTTAATTCGTTTTTTAAATTTTTTTTTAAAAGAAACTTAGCTTTGAGTTTAGATTTTATTTTTATTGACTAGAATGCAATTTTTGAAAGATTGCTCGGTTTATATTCTTAAGGAGCTAATGTACTTTAAAGTTTATTAACAAGGAATGTATTTTAAAATCAGAGAAGGCAATATAATTAATGTTCAGTATTAAAAGGAGTTAGTTTGTTATTTTGAAGAGCTCTATTTCCTGACATAGGCAAGTAGGAAGTACTTACTTAAGAAGTAAGTTTATTTCTGAAACAAGTTGACAAATGGGAGCCACTTTAGAAATGGACTTGTTCCTGTTCTTTCAAAGGAAGTTTTTTAAAAACTGTGGCAAGTACACTTGAGACTTTTTTTTTAAAATCAAACTAAAAGCAAAAAACATAGCATTTAAACAGAAACTTTCTGCTACTTGTAGTTTTTTCATATCTTCTATGTCATGAGAGACATGGGAAAATTGAAGGGGGTTTAGCGAGGAGCCACCAAGGTGACTAGAAGGTTGGGGAACTTGACTTACAAATGCTGATGGAGCTGGGTTTGTTGAACCTGAAGAGATGAAAGTTCTGAAGAGGGGAACCTAATCACAGCCTCCCTGAAATGTAGCTGCAGAGAGGATGTACACAGTTGTCTTCATGAGGGTGCACAGGAACAGGGCAAAAGGCAGCAGGCTCAGGTTGCTTCAGGGGGAGTTCTGTCGCTATAGAACAAGTCTTCACCATGAGAACAGTAGAATACTGGACTAGGTTCCCCAGAGAAGGGGTGAAGTACTCTGCTTGACAGGTAACCCAACCTAAGGCTCTGTTTTTAAACAGAAGGTTAGACCAGGTGGTCTCCAAAGGTCCTTTTCAACCTACATTTTCCCCATGGTTCTGTGAATCTGTCTTTCTCTGATACTGAAGCAAATATGGGGAAATGGATTAGGCAGGCTGTGGTACTGCAAGTAACTGGTGGACAACAGTAGTCTTAAGTCCTCTGGTCTGTTCCCCAGGGCAAAGCAGCTGTACTGCCTTAAGGAAACAGGGAGTGAGTGCACTTAGGGGCAAAGTGGTGCCTGTGCTTTTCAGAGGAGGAATGTGGCAGACTGGGGGAGTGAAGGGGAAAATACTGTATGTATTTGAACATGAATGTTGAGAAAGGGAGCTGAACTGTTGAAGAAACCTCTAGGACAAGAAGAGGGGTGAACAATGAGGAAGAAAGCAGCAGCATATGGGTTTGATACGTACTTGGTGTACTAAATGGTTTGAGCATTTGGGTGTATTCACCATGTGTGATAAAGTTGGGATGGCCGTGTTGACAGTGCAGGAGCCTTTATAGGCCTCTACATGCTGAAGGTAGCATAGTTTGAATAGTCTTGGGTGGTTTTCTCTGGTAGTCCTGGTTATTGAAAGGAGACGAACTCTCTGAAAGTAATGGAGGAGGAGGGGTACACCAGGACCTTCTGGAATGTTTTGTAGTTTGAATCACAAGAGCAGGCTGGAGCCTCACCACTGTTGTCTGAAATATTGGAGAAAAGAGAGAAAGGGGGGGGAAAAAGTAGATTGTTTTGAGCAGGTATTAATGTAGCTATTTGTACTTAATAATGTAGTTTATTTGATTGTAAAATGGGCCATACAAACACAGAGATGAAAGAAATATCTCTAAGTTCAACAGTGTTTTTTCTTATTTTTTATTATTTCAGGTAAGTTGGATTGTGTAAGTAGATGGATATGGAATTTGCCTCTGTCATTCATCAAAGCATACTTAACATTGTGGTTGCTTTTTTCTTCTACTTTTATTTTCTCCAGAGGGAAGTTAGTCCTGTCCTTAGATTGTTCTGGATCATTCCATTAGCTTAGAACTGCAACTGTCAGCAAAATTCTGTCTTAAGATGTTCACTTTAAAATGTAGTTGAGAGCATCTCTGAAATGTCACTGCCATGTCTTGTGGGATGTGTATGTCAGATAACACTTTGCAGAATGGTTTCAAAATTGTGAGAAAACCTGAATGTGTGCTTTAGTGTAGCATTAGTTTGTTCAGATCAGTTACTGCTGCTGCCAATATCTGCTTTTATTTACTGCTTAGATATCTGTAGAAAACAACCACTCTATAGAGAAGGCTTAAGGCCTTTATGCCTGGTTTAGGATGGGGAACACGAGCATAGAAAAGCAAAGCTCCTTGCCCAGTTAACTCAAAGGATTACTGGCACAACTACAATTAGAATCTGCATCATAAGCAATTATTTAGTGAATGGGATCTTCAAAATTGCATGGTATTGGGAGGGGAAAATGTTTGGATTAAATATGACTAATTTTTTATTTTTAGTAAGAACATTGAGTAACCTATCAAAGAAATTGTCTCAATATGTCGAATTGTGTCTCTCCAGATTTCTATTATTCCTGCTAAAGAAAACAGGTTGTTTTCTGTCATTGTCTCGTCAAGCCACCTGTAAGCCCAGTTGGACTTGGATGCTTACATGGGATGCTGATTAACATAGGCTATGGGTAGCCAAGCTTGTAACAAGGTCCAGAGATTTCAATGTACTATAGAAATGCCATTGATCAATATAACTATACACCATAGCATCTCCTACAAGGTCAATTTGGACTAGTGGGGAAAAGTGGTGGAGCCCCCAAAGAGCTTCTGCAGTGCCACACAGCTGTGATTATTTTTAGAGGAAGATTAAATTTAATCTAAGTATTTGAAGGTTTGGTAGTTTGAGGCTGGGTTTGTTGGAGGATTTTTTTCCATTGGTATATTTCTTACTGTTATTATGGCCACCCCTCTACCTCCATTTTTCTTCCTGAGTAAATCCAATCCAAATAGCTTAATATGTGCATGATAAATTCAGAAGACTGTGCTTAAAAACTTATTTCTTTTGTACCTCAGTATCCAAGGGTGGGAGGCAGAATAGCTTGATAAATTTTGACGAACATCATGCTGTTCATCAAAATGTTACTAGATCAAACTGTCAGATACCAGAGACTGTATATGCTACTTTTGTAGCTGAATATAATTTTTTTATGCTTGTATAAAATCAATATTGGTTAAATACTTTGCCTTTTAGAGAGTGCTGGAAATACTGCATCCTGAACAATCATCAGCTCACTGCCTTGAGGCTGTATAAATTCAAATGGTAGAGCAGAATTGGTTGATAAATTTTTTTTTGTTCTGAGTTTTTTACTGAGCAGTAATGTGAGGTAATTCATTTGCTTATTATTACTACTCTGTTAAAATTTCTGTAAATATCTCTGTCTGATTTATAGGTAGTAGCTCAATTCCGAATTTCTTTCACATAATGAAGCGACAGTTTACTGAAACGGAATGGGATGTAATCAAGTCTATGAGTAATGAATGGAGGCAGCTGGATATGTTTTATCGGCACTGGGTAATACTTCTTTTCCTATTTAAAGTCTGCAAATGTTCACATTCTTTTCTGATACAATTTATTATTTTCATTATAGTAAATGTAATCTTTTTGTAGTTGCATAGAATCATAGAACGGTTTAGGTTGGTAAAGACATCTAAGATCATCAAATCCACTACTTAACTACATCCCTTAGCACCACCTCTACCTATGTTTTAAAGAATTTCAGGGTGACTCAGCCACTTCCCTGGGCAGCTTGTTCCAGTGCTTGAAAAGCCATTTGACAAAGAAGTTTCTCTTGTTATCCAATCTAAACTCCCCTAGTGCTACCTGGTACCACTTATGTGAAGATATTCTTAGACTTTATATTTCAGTGATTATTTTAATATCAGAATAACTTTGAGAACCATGGTACAGCAGACATTTCCAATGAGATTTATTAGTGGTTTTAAACATATAGCCAGAACAAGGTAAAGCATTCATATCTGTATGTGCCATGGAGTAATTTCAGTTGCATGTTTATTTTAATGCAGCAGGTTAGGCTGGGTATAAACTATGATGATAATTTCATCAGTCTACCCTTACATTTACAGTAGGGTAAGTCTTAAATTTATTTTGTCAGCAATGTGTGCTCAGAAGTAATGTTTATAGAACAGTAAATAGGAGTTTAAAAAACAGTTTATAGCCAATATAAATAAAATACATTTTTTGTGTCTTTTAGGCCTTAAAAGAAAGCTTCTTAAAGGCCATTGGAGTTGGAATTGGCTTTAACTTACAAAGAATTGAATTTAATGTGTCTCCATTGCAACTGGAAATAGGGAAGGTGTATAAGGAGACAAAAATGCTTCTGGATGGAGAAAAAGAAGATGAGTGGACATTTGAGGTAAAGAACATGTTTTCACTAGTGATAGGCAGTCTCAACTCCTTATGGTTGCATTGCATGTTTGATTTTTTTTTTTTTAATTGCAACTTCACATCTTTATTCTGTATAACCCCATTGAGCTTATATTAATCAAAACTTAGGATACAAATCTGCAGCATTTTAAAGGTTGTTTTTATAATTGCAAGGACACCACATAGATGGATTCATTGTAATATCTTTTTATTTTTCCTATGCCTGGACTATATTTCCTGCACTCTGAGAAGGTCATCCTAAGGTATGCAGGAAGTTCACAGAAATATATTCAGACCTGGTTTCTTGAACAGGTCAGAGGTTTTAAAGTTCTTCAGTTGCTCTAGAATTGTTGGTCTCAATAGTCTGAGTCTTGGGGTTTGGGGTTTTGTTTTCCTTCTTCAAAGTTATTGGGGCTTACCACTAAAACATCTGTCCTTTCAGATTTGGTAAGAAATTACCTGTATCATCTCATGTAGTTTAAGGGATATGTAGGGGAAGAGCTGATAGGGACATAGTTTACCTGTGGACCTGGCAGTGCTAGGTTAACAGTTGGACTTTAAAGACAGTTAGTGGTGTTTTCCAGCCTAAATTATTCTGATTCATAATGATCTTAAGTTATTTAATTACAAAAAAAAAAAACAAGCTTTAAAAAAAATTAATCACAATCCCATTCCTCTACACCCCAGAGGCATGTTTACTCAACCACTTTAAACAAAGCAAAAAATAGAATAAACTGTCAAGTGCACTTTTCAGTAATATTATCCAGTTTTGAATGCGTATTTGCATTTTGAAAATACCTGTATAGTTGGAGACAGCTGTTCCAGTAGAGCTGTCTAAATGACAAATTTCTGCTGTATGCTTACTTTCTTTAGTATACAAACATGTACCCTGTGCCTGTAGTACGAAAGAATTAATGTTCCAGTAATGTTTAACTTCAGAGTATAAGCTTATTTCTTCACAGTTCATTCCTTCATTCAGCATTCCTATCCACTTTTGGTTTTGTGCTACTTTGCAAGTCTATGCATACTAAATCAGTCCTCTTACTCAATTCCTACATAGTATACAATATCAGTATGTCATGAAATTCACTAGTTGGAATTACACTGGCAAAGGAAGTTACTGGGAAATCCTGTGACACATCTTGTACCAGAATGCTTTCTGTATTACTGTGTATCATGGGCAAGGGAACATCTGCCTGTCTTTATTGAATTCTGGAACTCCTCATTTTGGTCTTTGATGTGCCTGTGGTCGATTGACAGAAATAGCCTGAAGATGATGATGTAGATAGCTCCTTGTAATACTTAAATGCTTTCTAATTGTTTGGATTTTCCTTATTACTTAGTAATTACTGCTAGAACATGTGTGCAGTTTTTGTCTGAGGAATGTCTCCACTTCCACACTTGCCCTCCTGCTTCCCAAGAGTGCAGCATTATAATGAGGCAGATTCTTGTATTTCAAAGGACGGGCTTAATATCAAGTTTCCTTTAAATACAAGCTCAACTGGGATGGATATAATTTCATTTAAATATCAACATTCATTAAAATTAATAAAATGTTTTTCAGTTACCAATATCCAGAGAAACTAAAATTAAGCATTGCTTTATTTTGTTGTCTCTTGCCAAGTTTCTATTAATTTTGTGTCCGTTTTCTTACTTAGAAAAGTCTTTTTTTGTCTCATCAGATTTTTGAAATAACTTTTTAGTTGAAAACACTAATTTTGAGAAATCTGAAAGAGTCATCCAAGAGCACACATTAAGTCAGCTATAAGACTACATATTACTGATGCAGTCTTTTCCTTAGGGTCCCTGTTCCAAGTTTGCTTGAGGGAGCTTTTTCTCTCAAGTAAAAAAATATAATGACCGCACTTCTTCATTTCAGAACTGCCTATATCTTTATATTATTTCACTAAGATATAGTGAAAGGAAATTATCAAAGAGAGCAAGACTGTTTAAAATTCAATTATCACATATTTTTGATTGATTCATTTTAGTTTTAAAGAGAATCTAATTTACTAAAAATGGAAGGGAGAAATAAAGGGGATTTTATCCATTAAAATTATACAAACTATTCTGAAATCTCTTCCAGAAAGTACCATGTAATATGAAAAAGATAACTTTAAATTCATAAAGACCAGGAAAATATCTACCACTTTATACTTGTCATGATTAAAAGGTCAAGAGAAATACTAATGAATCAGAACAAATCAAAGTTGACAGTATTTAGAAACCCTGTAACTGTTCAGAGTCAGAGCAAAGCCAATTCAAATTGGAAAAAGAATTTTCTGTGAACAGTGCAAAAAGATTTCTCTTATTTCATTGTAAATATCAAATTAACTACTTTGTTATGTAGTTGGCTGTGGTCCTTTTACCAAAGGTTTAGTTTTGCTTCGAGTATCTTTGCCCTGATTCACTCCCAACATTTTTTTGGCTTGAATGGAAGGCAATTGATCATAAACAGCCTCTTGTTTGATCTTGATGGATGGATTTAGCTTTAGGGTCTTGTTTTCGTATATTACTCTAGAGTTTGCTACACAGATTCCCTTCAGCTGTTTTGGAAGGAGTTGAAGGGAAAAAAACTTAGTTTAAAAGCATCAATTTAATTTTAAGATATGTCTGCTGTATGTGTTGAATATGCTTTATTCATATAGACAGTACACACTTTTCTCATTTTAAGAAGGTGACTTTGTTTAGTAATAACTAAAATGCAGCTAGCCCAGTGAAGGGTGATAACAGTATTTTGTCAGGGTGTTGATTTAGTATGGAGTCATTATGATGATGGTGATGATTATTATTCTGGGTAATTCTATATGCTCCATTTACTTCCTTTGAAGAAAATAAACTTGGACAATTGTCCTAGTTTCATCTCTACTACAGTTAATTTTCTTCTTAATAGCTGGCATAGTGCTATGTCTTGAATTTAGGATGAGAATAATGCTGTTAACACGCTGAAGCAGAGTCAAGGACTCCAGCTTCTCATAGTGCCCTGCCAATGAGGAGGCTGTGTGGTATGAGCTGCCTACTACTATGACAAGAATGAAGTGGTAGTTCATTCTAGTAAAAATGAAATAAGCTGATTGAAAACAGTTATGACAAGTTCTATCATTTAAGGAGATCAATGTAAGTTTATAAGATAGATTTGTGGCAGATCTTATATATGGAAAAATATACTAGCGCTAGAACTATATTGGCACAGGAACAGAGAACACCCAGAGAACTTGTGGGTGTTCCATCCATGAAACTGTGTAAGGCTAGATTGGATAGGGCCCTGAGCAACCTAGTCTAGTGGAAGGTGTCCCTGTCCAAGGCAGGGGGATTGGAATGAGATGATCTTTGAGGTCCCTTCCAATGTAAGCTATTCTATGAGGTTATGAAAAAGAAATTCCTAATTAGTAATTTGCAAAACCTTAAATGTATTCGTGACCCTTTCCTTATTGGTCCTAGTTTATGCAATTGATCAGGAAGAATAACTGGATAACACTTACTGGAATCGATACTAAAGAAGACTCTTAAATGAGACAGGATATTTCTGTTTTCATACCTATCTCAATTTTGAATGCAATTATTTTATATAGGAAGCACATGATTTATCCTAAACTTCACTCTGGTATTAAGAATAACCTGGGAGGACTGCTGTTGCACAAATAACTTTTTGCATTTTTTCACAACAAATATTTGCTTGGTTTGTTTATATACAAATAGATTACTTCCAGAACATGAATTTCAACGAGAGATTACCTGGGTCAATTTGAAACATATTTAGTAATTGCCGGTGTGCAACTGTGATTGGTATCTTTCACCCTCAGTAAGAGAAGTTAATCCTGTTGCATTGTCAGGAATAAATAAGACTAGAAACTTTTATTTCTAAGACTAGCTAATCCAACTGGATTCACTCATCAATCAGTTCTGCTGGCTGGGAAGGTACAGATTCATCATAAGCTGTCTGTTGTTGAGTGAATTCATAATGATTTGAATTCCAGACACATCATTCTGTCGAGTCTTTGAAATGACATCATTGTAAATCTCTGTGTGCTCCAGTAACACTTTTGTTCTGTGCAGACAAAAACAGATTTTGGGACATTATATGTGTTCTGGTTTATAGAGAGGAATCTTAACAAAACAAGCTCTCTACCCTGAAGGAATTCCATATGATTGTCTTCTTTTTGTTTAATCATCTATTTCCTTTTAAGATACTAATTTTATAAGCTGGTATAGCAATATCTCCAGGGAAGCAAGCTGATCTGCTGGTTTTTTTATAGTTTCAGTATGTTTCATTAGTTACATTGCTTAAGGTTTTCGCTGGCCACTATTAAAGGAACATCTTTCCTGGTCTTTCTGTGTTTCATTTAGATTTACATAGCTCTCAAACAGCAAAAGATCTCAAAAGATAGATGAAGGGCGTAGTTTGTTTTACTGTAAGATGCTGAAAGCTCTCTTTTGACCACAGAGGATACATGAAATAAATGAAATTGAACCCTTTCCATTCACTGTTCATTGGGCAGGGTCTCTGCAGGGAAGGTCTGTCTAAACAGTCACTGCCTGTTAAATGCAGCTTTGAACTGAAAAAAACATTATTTTATATATAACAATATGTAAAATACTATCTATAATAGGTTTTTAGTTGAACAAACAAGAAGTAATATAAGCTAACTTCACAAAAAGAAAATTCTGTGCTTAAAACTGTTTGCAGACTTCTGATTACAGGTGTAAGCCACTACTGAATGTGCTGTACTGTGCCCTCTGTTCTGATCTCTGTTTGACTTCTTGGATATGCAAAAAAAAATTAAAGAAGGGCGGTAAATGAAGTAATTGGAAAGGGGTTATAGTAATTTTTCCATCTAGAAAAACACAAACCACTGCCACCCCAGAGCTGTCTAAATGGTTTAGCAACACCTGATCAAGCATCTAATATTCATAGTATTTCTTGTTTTTGAGGAAGTTACAGAAATGTGCACACTGAGGACAGGTGGTTGCCTCTGAGATAGCATTCTTTATGCTTGACTACTTGCAGTTTTACATCCTAGTAAAGGAGTGGAAAACCCAGTAAAATACCCCATAGGAAGTACATTTATAGCTCTTGCAGTAGGTTTATTAGCATTTCTTATATTAAGTATTTTTCTTAATCTAGACAGAATTGAAATACTCATTTTCTTACTAGCACTTTGCAGAAAGGTATGACAACATGAGCTTGATGGGATTTATTTTAAGTAGGTGAGGGTTCTAAAGTTCACTGCTAAAGCTTTCAAATGGGCACAGTTTAGGTGCTGAAGAGATCAAAGTAAAAGCACCGTTCTGTTTCCTCACCAGCACCTCTCAGCCAAGGCACCCACGTTTGCCAGAAACATCCCCCAGCTTTACAGTTGTACTGGTGCTACACATCACTGGAGCAGCTGCTGCCTTGGCTGAGCTGGGCTGAGTAGATTTGAGCTGAGCAGCTTGGCACCTTTTTATATATGTGTGTGTATATATGTATACATATATATATATATATATATATATATCTACAAGGCTGTTTTGGAATCACAGAAATGGTATCCTGGCAACTGAAGCCTTTGAAAATCCTGTATAGTAGATGAACTGTAGAAAAGCCTAATGCACACACACTGTCACCATTGTTCTAAAAGACATTTTGCTTAGATTAAAAGGGGAGAAAAATGAGGGAACCAATGACCTGCTAGAGGAAATAGGAGGAGATTATGGTGCTTTATTTATTTGATAATATAGTGCAGTTAGAATATTTCCCAAGGAAACCAAAATTGGAGATTCAGTCTTATGCCCCAGGAGAATATACCAATGACTTTCTAATTTTCAGATTAATGACAATATCAAAATTGATGACTCTCCTAGATAAAATTCTTGTTAATCTTGATTTCTACTTTAGAAAGTGTGCAGAAATTGTGTAAAAACTTTTGAATGAAGAAGCAGGGAAAAATTTATTTCCTTCCCTTAGATGTATATTTTTTAAAAGTTAATGGAATTATGATTTGGCTATAGAATAAGCATTATTCAGGAAACAGTAAAAGTCTTTGGGGTTCTTTTTTCTGAAATTGTTTAGGATAAATTTTGAGTCTTTTTGGTTTGAAAGTGTTTTCTTCTAAACTATTAAATAGATAAAAACTATTACTAAATATATAGTTATACATCTAGAAACATTGATTGGTATTTACACATAGCACTGCTCAGACCATGTCAGGAATTTAAAGTTGTGCTCTGACATACTGCCTGAAGTGAAGAGGGAGAGAGTCATTGGTTTAGGTTTATACTGGCATCATTTTTTTTCTGAATACCTTTAGAGGTTCACAGTTCATCTCACTGGAAAAGGATAGCTAAGATGGGTTATATGGTTTGGGACTTAGAAGGGACTGGTAAAGGAATGCTCAGGTCACAAACTTGAATACAAATATCTACAAATGGATAAGGTGATGGTAACTTACAGTAATCTGTCCTCAGCCCTGTGAACATTTTAGTATGTCTGCATCATTGAGTTTTCCAACAAAACTGCTATAAAGTACTACTGCTTTTTAAATGTCATTATTTTAAAGCATTTTAAATTATCTTGTGCTATTGTTCTGAACCATACTCTAAACACTTATATAGTCTATTCTATACTCTGGAAACAGAGTAAAGAAAATGCATTTACATTGCCATTTTTCATCTTTGCTAGGAAACCCGCTTGGATGACAGTCATCATGTTGCAGTGGCGCTTGGGAAACAGGAGGGATCTGTACAGAAGGATTCTGATGTAAGGAATTGTGTAGTAGTTTCATGTCCTGGTGATCACTTGAGTATAAACTTAAGCTGTAGCTAAAATTGTGTCATCTCATATACAGGGCCAAGAAAAAGGCTTATCTTAGGCACAGTATTAACCAGAACCAAGCAGTATTGCTGAAGCGTTTCCTCTAGTTCTGTTTTGTCTATTTCAGGAAAAGTCTGTGAAGGAGAAATAGTTTCAGAAGAGAGCAACAGATAATGTCAAGACTGGAATATATGTATTCAGTGTGTTCATTCAAGAGAAGATTAAGTGATTTTTATCACAGCCTGCTTGTACTCATGTGGGAAAAATGGTTTTCACAGAGGGGAATGGAAACAGTGTACCAATCTGGACTGCTAAACTTGTATGACACCTCACCAAGTTGATTTTAGTGGGGGGCTGTCAGTGTGTGCATCCCAGAGCTCAAACACCATTATGACAAGACAACCCTTGAGACAAGCAAAAACAACCAACAGATGGGAAGAACAGCAGTGTTAAGTCTTCATTCCATGTGGTGTCTCAACTGAGAGAAAGAGAAAAGCTACTTAAAAACTTTTCATGATGTTCTGTGTAATTTAAAAAATACCTCAGTCATGAAAATAGCAATAAAAGTCAAATTTCAGGGACAGGCAGACTGGCAAGTTGTAGCCAAAACAGCCAGTCAGACAAATTAGAGTGTGACAAATTGCCAGATTTTTCTCTGGTGTTCTGGTTGCTCACAAGAAAATTGGTTAGTTGTTTTTTGTTATTTAGATATGAAGATTCTACCAGGAACTAGAAAAAAAAAAAAGAAAATTAATATAGGAATGGATAAAAGTATGAAATGCATGCTATCTATCATGGTAACAAAGTCTATGTTCATGAAAAACAAAGGGAGGCAGACCTTTTAACTAGTAATGGTTAGGTTGAGAAAAATATTAAGGTATTAAACTCCCTTTGAGGGTTTACTGTGTTAAATCAGTGGACAAATATTTTTTCAAAATTATGTGCATTCTTCTTGACAGGACATACTTAAGTTCCTGGTGGGATTGCGCATTATCCTTCTTACAGAAATACAGATAATTCTAAGTCTTAGGTGAAAAGGTGGCCATTATTTTGAAAGATAATTACCAAGTATTCTACAGGAAGCCATGATTTTTAAGTATTGATCTTCACCATCATGGTCACTTACCTTAAATATGTCATAGGAAAAATAGCCATGATATCAAAGGTTATGATGACAAGTCTTTGCATCAGGAGTCTCAAAGGCTTACTTGTCCACTGACTAAATTTATGATGACCTAAATTTCATTATCTCAGTTCAGTGAAGAAAGGTCATTTTAAGCAGAACAAGAGAGCATTCTGAGACTCCTCAGTAAGGAAATTAAGTGAAAATTTATGGACTGTTGCATTGTGCCTTTTTATGCCTCTTCTAACAGGAACATGGAGGAAATGAAAGTTGCCTTCACTCTTTGTAAAAGAACCACAAAAGGATTTTATTTATTGCTAGATGTGTTGAAAGAAACAATTGTTCATTCTAGCTTAACGTGTGTGTAAATGTTACCCAATTGTTTCAGTATGTCAGTGTTTGTTCCCTCTCTGCAATCACAGGAGTAATTCATTATGGCCTGCTTGCAGAACATATATTTTCAGCTTTCTTCACAAAATTATAGATGTACCTATGTCTTGGGGTGACTGTATGATGCCTGTATCCCCAAATCATCTGTTCTGTTAGTGTTGAATATTAAATTCTGCAACTTTAAGACTGGTTCCAGGAGTGAAGCGGGGGGGAAAGAAGAAGTGCAGGGTTTGTTATCAGAGGCTGCACTGGCTCCCCCGCATTCCTGCTGGCACTGTGTTGTCTGTGGTGGACAGCGAGAGAGAGCTCTCCTTTGCTCTTGGTTGGTTCTTCTGGCTAACTGAGGCAGAAAATCCCTCTGGATTGTTTTTTGGGGGGTTTTTTGGAATTTTTTCCTCTTTTTTCGTCGAACTGTTTTGAACCTGCTCTGGACTGAAAACCCAGAAGACCACCAGGATCTCACACCTGTGTCCCACCAGGCCTGGCCTGGGCCGTGGCATTTCCCAGCTCCGGAGGGACTGAGAACAGCCTGAGTGAGCCGGGCAGCCCACGGGAAGAACTCTTCTAAATCTGTCATCTCTTCAAAGCAGCAAAAAGTTTTGCTGTTTAGTATTGTTCAGTTTTGTGCTGGGAGGTGTGTTGCCTATTGAATAAACAGTTGGGGTTTTTTTCCACTTCTCTCCGAGGAAATTTTTTTTTCCCCGAACTGACTGGGGGAGGGACTGCTTAGATCTTTCTTTTCTTTTTTTCCCTAAAGAGACCCCATTCAGAAGTTTCCTCCCAAATTTTGCTCTAAACCAGGACAACCTACAATTCCCAGGAAAGACCAATTGTTATGTCAATGAACTGTAATTAAAAATCTCTGGTATCAAGAGTTTTATCAAAATGCGAGTGCCTGCTGTATGCTTGAGGAAACAGAACACTTATCTGTGCTCTTAACCTAGATCTAAACATTTATCTGAACCTAGTCTCAACAAAAGATGGCTGAGTTTAAAATTCTGTATAAATCCTGTGTAGGATATAAAGTGTCTTCTGTCACTTGCTGTACTCCACAAGAGTTGTGATGCCTTCAGTCAGGACACACTTCCTTCAGACAAGCACGTGCTGAAGTTCAAACTCCATCTGTTAACAACTGCTTTGCTCGGAGGCTTGACTCACTGTGCATCTATAATGTCACTTGCATGACTCTAGGCACCATTCCTACATCTTTACCACGTCTCCAAAATGTCAGATGAACGGAAGTGTTTCAACACTGTGTCACTTGTGTAAGGACTTAGTGAGAGGCATCTCAGTCTTTTTCACCTTCAGTTTGCATTGACAGCCAAGAGTTCTTCTGTCTTGTTACAACAAGCACAAGCATTTTGTTTCTGCATTTATTCCTAATAGTAGCCTACTGCTCAAATACTGAAGCAGAGAATTTTTGCTTTTTGCCTGTTTACTGACCTACCTTCATCAATGTGACAGAAAGCGATAACAAAATCCTCAAAATTGACCTTGAACTGAGTCACCTCCAGCACTCAGGTGTAAGCAAGGAAGGGTCTACAAGGCACAATTATGAACAAATTCCCCAAATCTTCTCCTGGAACTGAATGTGCTGGAGTGCCTCTGAAGTGCCTGTACACCAGTGCCCTCAGGATGAGGAGGAATAAGCACGATGAGTCAGAGATCTGTGTGGCTGCAGGGTTCCAAGACCATGAGATGGTGGAGTTCAGGATCCTGGGGCAGTAGGAGGACTCACAACCCTTAACATGAGGAGAGCAAACTTTCTCCTCCTCAAAGGACAGAGAGGGGTCCTGTGGGATAAGGCCTCCGAGGAAAGCTGAGCCCAAGAAAGCTGCTTAACATTCAAGGATCATCTCTTCCACTCTCAAGAGAATTTCATTTCACTGCATATGAAGTCAGGCAAAAAGGCCAGAAGGTCTGCATGGATGAGCAGGGAGCCAAACTTGGACATAGAAAGGGAAGCATACAGAGGGTGGGAGCAAGAGTGGGTAACATGAGAAGAATACAGAAATATTACTTGAACATCCAGGGATGAAGTTAGAAAAGCTAAAGCCCAAATAGAAATTAATCTGAACAGGGATATTCAAAGCAACAAGAAGCACTTCTGTAAGTGCCAAGAAGCCAAAGGGAAGGGTTTTGCTCAGCCAGAGAAATGTTGAAAGAGGCTGAGGTGCTGAATGCCACCATTGTGTCAGTATTTATTAGCAAGGCTGGCCATCAGGAATCCAGGCTGCAGGGATGAAAGAGGAAGGAGCAAGGAAGCTGTGTCCTTGGAGGAAGAGGATTTGGTCAGGGAATGCTTGAGCAAACTGGATGGGTGTAAGTCAGTGACTATTTATGGGATACTGCTGGCATTGCAAGGCCCTTCTCAATCTTTGGTTGATCATGGAGACTGGGAGAAGGGCCCAAAGTCTGGAAGAAAACATGGAAGAAGGAGGACTCAGGCAACTGCAAGTCTGACAGCTTTACCAGGATGGCTGGAAAGGTGGCAGAAAGTTAATTCTGAGCACCATTTCCTGGCACAGCGAGGACAAAGAAATCATCAGGACCAGTCAGCGTAGCTTCGCTAAGAGAAAGTCACGCTTGACCAACTTGGTAAATTTCTGGAATGAAATAACTGGCCTGGTAGATGAGGTTAGAGCAGTGGGTAGTTGTCTACCTGTACTTCAGTCCCTTTATCTCTAGCACTGTCTCTCATAAGATCCTCCTAGAAAAATGCTGAGTACTGGGTCAGCAGACAGTGAGGTGTATTGGAAACTGGCTTAACGCTTGGGCCCAGGGTGTGGTGATAGTGCTGCCAAGTCTGGTTGGAGGCCAGTTAGCAGTGCTGTGCCCAGGGGTCAGTGCAGGGTCCAGTGCTGTGTAACAGCTTCATTAATGAACTGGAGGATGGTGCAGCGTACCCTCAGCAGGTCTGCTGGGGACACCAAACTGGGAGGAGTGGCTGAAACACCAGAGGGTTGTAGTGCCACACAGAGAGACCCTGACAGGCTCATCAAAAATGAGTCAGTTTGTGTGATGTACTGAGTAGCACCACTGCAGAGGAGCCCTACTGAATTTTATGAAATACTAAACTCAAGCAAATGCATATTTAGAAGAATCAGCTATATTTATATTTGATTCATGCAAGCTGTACTGTCTGCCCTGCTGTCTGGAAACAATTACATTTGGAGAGGTATATAGCAGCTGCACAGTAGTGTGCTCAAAAAAAAAGAAAAACACACAAATATTTTTCTTCTTTGAAATGTGACTTGTTTTTCTTGGAGTGTTGAAAGTAACATGGAGACCATGATACTGTCATCTCTAATATCTCAATCCACATTTAATTGGATTTAATGTGGGGAATTGCAGGTTGATTGTGATCGCTTTAATTTTTAAGTAGCATTTGTGTCTGAGAGAAGCATGCAAAACATCAGTGACTACAGGTATTAAAAAGAGTACCAATAGGCACTCCTCGTGGAATAAATCCTCACACAATTGTCTCTAATAATCATATCTGCTGACGAATGAAGTACAATTTGTTTGATAGTGGTCTTTTTCTTTTTTACTGGAATTAAACAGTCATTCTGTCATACTTGCAGCATTCTATAGCCCTTGTGCCCTCAGTTTTGTGAATTGTGTTTCAACTAAAAACTCAGTTTTTCTGTGTGGTCTGCTACATTCTTCTAATAGTTACTGCGTAACCTAAATGAGGGGAAGTGACATTAGTCTCAAATGTAGAATGTTTTCCTTCTTCTTCAGTAAGCAATGTGTAGTTTAAACATGACAGAGAATTTTACAGGAAGAAAATTGATATTTATTGATTCATGTTATGCTAATATGTGTTTTCTTTAGGTCCATTCCATGGAGCCTAACCAACCGCAATTTACTTTATTGACTTTCAAAGATTTAGTTGCATCTGGTATTCCAGTCGCACCTGAGGATTCTGCATATTGGGATAATTTCTGTTTAAAGCAGGAGGGTCCAGTGAAACAGAGTTCGCATTCAAGATAAGACTGTGTATAAGAAAAAGAAATTTATCAAAGTTCTTATGCTGTTATCCTGCTTAATTTGAAGTATGGGAATAAGTGCACATATGTAAATGAAATGGATCTTTCCCTGCTTAAGCTGACAACCTGATTTTCCTGACACTTCATTGGAATTGTAAGGAAGATGTGTTCCCTTACTGAAGGAATTCTGAATGAAAAGCCTAAACCAGCATGGCTTTTTGCATCTCCTTGTCTATGGTTCTTACGCTTCAGTAATTATCCAGGCTAGGAACAGAAAGCAGTTGTATTAATAATATTGTTTATTAGTGAACAAGTATATAAAAATATGTTTCCATATTTATGTTGAAACTTAAATTATTATACTGCTTTTTCTCTTAAAAATATTATTCATTTATTCTCAGATGGACGAATAAAGTCAGGAAAATTGGTACAAATTCTTATGTTGTTACTGTGTGGTGCAAGTGTTTGTACAACACTTGGTGTTGTACACCAAGGCTGAAAAGGTCTGTATCTCAGTAGTCTTGGAGCTACATGTGTGCAAAAATAGTTTGAGACAGGGAATTAACTTAAAAATATTTCATAGTCTTTTCACTTCTTATCTTTGTTAATTAAAGCGTTCTGTAGGCAACTTAGTATTTGTCTTTTAACAGTTCTTTTTTGTATTTTGTCCCCCAGCAATACATGCAAGCCAAGCAGCTTCAGTTCAGTTTTCCTAGGCTTACATTTGCATCAGTGATGGAAGGAAACCCAAAGAAAAAAATGCTATTTACTTTTTTCCACATAGTCTTCTAACAACTGATTACAGAATATTTTACTGTCCTAACAGCAAATGAAGTTTTCTGGAGATCTGTAGATTTTGAGTGCACATCTAGAATATTTTGTCTTCTTTTTCAAAACAAATCCTGTTTTGTGCCATTACCTCTCACTCTTCTTTCTAGAAATCATAGATACACTCCTCTTTCTAGATATCATAGACAGGTCCATCTAAATTGAAGAAAACATAGTGAACAGAATGATCTTTGCACAAAAATAATTACCTTCTCTCCTACAGTTAAACATAGATCTTCAATGAATTTGGGGTTGTGTACAACTAGGCTGCACCCTGTGTTCTGGTTTACACCATGAAAAGGAGAATCTACTTGTCATGTAACCACTGAATCTCTGCCTTCTTACAAAGGTGAAGCAGTTTGTGAGAGAGGATCATTTTTACAACTATTTTACAAGCATTTGGAGTTCTGCTGTAGATAATCCTGAATTCAGACATGCTGTTGAACTCTCCTACTTCCAGTGCTGATTAATATTTTTGTTTCCATTTCTATGACTCTCTCATCCTACATGCTAATCATAGTTTTTAGTATTTTGCTTTTTTTTTTCCCTCCAGAGCTATAAATCAGTGAAGCAATGACTCTTCCCTCCAGACCCTACAGGGGCTAAATTAGATGTTCAATAACTTTAAATCTGAAGTTTAAAATATACAGAATATTTTACATACAGATTATAAGTCATGTATTCCAGATTGTTTGTTTTATAGAAAAATGAAATTCAATTTGTAATAAATAATTTGCAATCCATAGAGGTCTAGTTTATGCCATTCAGTCACTGGACCTAGCAATTGCAGCTTTGCCAGTCAGTTTGAAGTTGCCAACTTTTTTGCTTGGACAGTTAATCTAACTGCAAATATGTGATGAGCTGAATAGAGAAATTTCAGATTTAGATTTCTGGGGATAAGAGAGTTAACTTCATATTAGAGATTAGTTACTTTTGTATGGAAGCAGTGTCTCAGACCAGAAATTTTCTTCCATTGGAAAGAGTTTTAAAAATATTTATAATATTGTGCTTGGATGTAAGTAAAGGACAAGTCAGTTTTCTTAGATTAGAAGTTAGAAAATTATGCTTGGTTTTCTTGCAAGGAATATGATAGTTTTCTATAAAACTATATCTAATTAGAATGACCTAAAAGAGTTTGTTTTGGTTAGTTTTCCATGAAATAAAATCTTCGTTTAAAGTTGTTCATAAAGAATTTACTAGAAGACTGCAATTTCCAACATTGTGATTTTTTTCCATGTCTTTTAATTTGCACTAAACTGTTTGAAAAATAAGATTAATCTCCTTTTTAATCTTAATAGCAGTAAGGTTAGGTAATGGTAATGCCTTTTGAAGAGCCACTTGAGTCAGGTTGTTTCACGTCAGTGCAAATGGACACAGTTGTTACACTTGCTTTTACCTCAGTGGGAAAGAGCAGCTGGATCATTATGAAATTTTTGGCTAAAAGCATGCTGCTAAAAGGCCAGCAGGACATTCTGAATCCTTATGAATGTGAATGATCCTTCTTAAAGTCAGAAGAAAGTTTTTCTGGGTATCTGTGCTGTGGAGGCACATACTGAAATAAGCGTTTCTAGTGTGTACAAATAAATTAATATAACTTCGCAGTTCTAAGATTAATTTCTTTTTTAATTCACCATCACACTTCTTGATGATAAAAAGATTATTGAGCTCTTCACACAAGGCCATAGCACTGACTTACTTGCATTTCCACAGAGTACAGTCCTAATGGCCACAGAGTCCCTCTGCAATTTTAGAGCAGCTCCAGCTTCCCTCACTAGGTCAAGCTGTCGGCCCAGTCCAGGGTAGTTGAGCTGACTTTTGCTGTCTCCCATCATTCTTCTGTCCCAGTTACAACTAAAAGCCCCGGGGCCTTTAGTTTCCTTCTCCAGAGCTCCATTCCTTCATCTGTTTAGTTTTCTAGGTACTGTCCTTGATGTACCTGAGAGGGTAAGAAGCTGCAAAAACACAAGCTCTGCTCCACATGAGCCTTTCCCAACAGAGGCTGCAGCTGGGTAGACTTTTTCCATGTGGAGCAGCATGGACCCATCCTCCTGTTTCTCAAATTCTTAGATTTAGCTCTTAGATTAGATCTGCTGTTCTAGGTGACATATCAACACAGTGTTTCTGAGATATTTATTAACAGTGTCTGATCAAAAAATAAATTTTAAGTTTTGGTCTTCAGTGAAAAGATTGCTAAAAGTGAATAGATGTGTTTTAGTTTGGACTTGTTCCGAACTTTTTGTATCTAATATAAAAAATGGTCAAGTGGATTAGGAACTTCTGGGGTAAAACTGGGTTCAAGGCAGTTAGCAATGATATGACAAGAGAGTGGTGCCATTTGATGTGAAAATCTGTAACTTTGAAAAGTGGATCATGGGAATTCACAGCCTTTTACAGAGTCTGTAAACTTACACAAGATGTAGGTTGTTACTGTCTTATGGGATCAAGTCCACTGATGTTAATCAAGTATGCTCATTTTAGACAAGAATTCAGAGATGCATCAACAGAAGTAGTGTATATATGGTTGTTATATGTGAGCTCTGGGAAACTTCCAGGCGACAGCTCAACTTTAAACAACCATCTTTATCCAAGACACTGCAATAGGGAGATGATTTGTGAAAAAGTTGAAAAGATGATTATGTAGGTCAGCATAGAGTGCACTTTTTTTGAGCTTTACAGGATTACAGTGCTACATTGTACAGGGAAGACAAGTGGTTCTTGGCAGAATTGATACAACCCTGTCTAAAGCAGCGACTGAGACTGTCAGCCTTAACTGCTGCCTAATTCTGCAGGTGTGCTTCATTATCCTCCAGAATACAGTTAGTTTTGATTAGGTCACTCTTTGTAGAAAACGTAAACATGAAAATAGATTCTGAATTTTCAAGATAGACAACATTTGAAAAGTGGTTTGTTTTTTTCAGAAAGTCATTTTTTGTAATATGTTATTTTCTTGAGCTGCACATATAGTTTTTTATGGCCAGACACTGTATATAAATCTTATTTCTTCTAAGATTGGGTATAATTTTACTGCAATAAAATGTGGACTATTTTGTGTTTGTGTTGTGTATTTGTGGTTATTATTTTATCTTGCTATTACTTAGATCCAGACATAGGTGAGATTACTGAAACACTTGTCTATCACTCCTTTGCTATTCTGGAAACAATTTATGGGACCATGAAACTGTACACTCTTGATGACATCCTTTGGATGAATCATGAAGCCGAGGTCTGGACCAGTTTTCCACTACTTAGCTTCTTCCAATTTTAAATTTGTAGCATATAACCCAGTTTCTGGCAAATACAGCATAATGTTGGTGCATTCTGTGCTGGAGTGTGTCTCATCTTGTCGAAATTGGCACGGTGTGAAGTTTAAGTCTTAGGAAGATGCACCTTTTCAAACACAAGAATACAGTGCTGCCCAGTGTTGCTTAAAAGAACATTTCTGAAGATTTGATTTTTAGCTGGGACATAGAAGACAAAAGTTCTTTAGGTTATAGTAGGAGTTTCTTCGCACAGAAAAAAAGCTATTTTACTTGCACAAGACTTTCCTTTAAAACATATGAAGACCTGTTTTGTATTTATAAACAGTTATAAAATGGGTATGTCAATTGAAATGCATCTTCTGCTTTCCAACTCCTGGACTACTTCAAAGGTTTGCCAGGATGCTTGTCAGATACGTCCTAGGGATTTTGTGATGCCTTTTGACTATTGGGGCAGGCACACCAAGGTTCCCAGCGTAACCAAGAAGTGATGCCATATCAATAGGCACTGCCAGAACTTGGAAGGACTTAAGGAGCTTTGGTAAATGGTAATGCTATACTTACGAATGGCAAAGCTCTAAAGGGGTTGTGTAAGAGTTTTCTTCAGGTTCATACTTTTAAAGTTGTGTAAATGTCTCACTTTGGATTTGGTAATTATCTCATAAACTTAGGCATTTAAGTCTAGTCAGATATTCCACAAGAGCACTGAGATTTTCATTGCAAGCTTCCCCTTTTTTTTTGTTAAAACACCTGAATAGGCTGGTACATCATTTCTGTCCTGTTTCTCTGTATGTTGGTGTGCCTCGTGCTGTGCCCTTGGTGCCATAGGACCTCTAACACATCCACCTGAGGTACTTTTGCTGCAACAGCTTTCAGTGAGGCTAGCCCCAGCATGCCAACAATTCCTGCTGGCAAGAGTGTCTTTGAGCTGAGAAGAAAATGTGTTGGTACTATTACCAAACTCTAGTAAATTAATGGAAAATATGAGTAAAGAAATTGCATTTAAAGACTTCAATGCTGTAATGTAAATAATGAGAAGTAAAAGAAACTGTATACTAATGCCAGCTTTTAACTCACAGAAGTTCTTAGTTTTGCTTTGTTCTAAGATCTCAAAGCAGCTGAACTTACTTAAATCCTATTATTTGGGTTTCTGGGCTCAAAGTTAAATAGTAGCATCTGAATTACAACTTCAGAGTCCCAGTTAAGGTTTCCCAATTGTGAGTTTCTCTTGTCTCTGTAGCTTAATGTCTCTGGACTTGGTTCAGTGTTCTAAAAAATTGCTTTCCTTTAATCATGAAAGAGGCTGAAGTTCACCCAAGTAGCCAGTCAGATCCATTTAATCCATGGGAATCTTCATCCAGAGACTGAAACCAGGAGCTTGGCATGGCCTGTTTCACCAGCCTGGTGCTGCTTGAGCAGGCAGTGCTTTCTCAGCTGTTGGGTGTGACACTGCTTTGCTCAGAGGAGAGGAGGACCTGCTCCTGCTCCAGTGGGTCTAAAGCTGCCTCCTGGTTTCTGGAATTACCTCGCTCAGCTGAGTGATAATGCTACCTGATGTCACTGAATATCAAACTCTCAATGGCGTGACTGCTTTGATTTTTTGTTTCGCAGTGTTGGAGCTAAACATTCTGCTCTGTGAATTTGCTACCAGCTGTTTTCACCAATGTTTGCAGCTTTTGCCTTTATATCAATATACTGCTGGTTTTGGCTTTAAGGTATCATAGATGCAATCTTAATAACTAGTGCAGAATGGAAATGGAATAAGACTAGCAAAAATATAAATAAACTTTATAAACATGATTACAGATTTTGTATGTATCATTGCATGTTATATGTGGTAAGCTGTATATGTAATATTGTAACAATAATAATAAATGCAGACTTCTATATGTATGCACACACTGCTTTACAGTATCTTATCTTTCAATTAAGCACAGGTCTGTGTTTTCCCCTGCAATTAAGTAAGTACACAATTATCTCTACATAGTTGAAAAACTCATTTGTTATTTTTCATCATAGGGGCATTTTGATATATTTAAATTATTCCCTATTAAAATGACTTTGAGTTTGCATTTTAAAACAGCACTCAGGCAAAAATCAAAAAATACTGCCTTGAAAATATTTTCTCTTTAAAATGAATACTCTATGTTTTCTCAGCTTCAGCAGCAAAGTTTTCAGTAATTTATCACAGCTGCCATCAGGTAAGTGGATTCTCAGCCCTTGTATCTCTTGATTGTACAATGTGCTCCTCATCCTAATTGAGAGCTTTTGTGAAAAGCATAGTGAACTGCTTGTTCAGTGAGGTCACTGGTCTCTTTGTAAGAAGAATGGAATTCTTCTGCAATTATTACTGAATAGAATAATCTCAGCAAGCAGTGTTTACTACCTGCATAAAAGCATTTTGTTAATCTTGTGATGGTTACGTGGTCTACAATTAATTAGCTGCCTGTACAACACTAGGAAAATGTATTAGATTAATTTTGTATAGTAAAGCTGTTGTTGGTAGAGGTTGTACTCTGGTTTTGTATTTCCACATACCACAATTACTATTCTCATGTGAGTGAAAACAGTGTATTACTAAGAGACTGATCTTTCTGATATCATTGTTTCTGCCTAATTGCTTGTTAGGATCTTTAGATTATTTGCTTTGTCAATTTAGAATGATTTCCCGAGAGTGCAGCAGGATATTTATTTGCATTTCAACTCTTGCAGTCAGACAACTCTTGTTTGTAGAAATCATTGTTATCTCTTGGTCACCTTTTGAAATAAAACCAGAAAATAGCAAATTGTTGATTAGTTTCAGTTGGATTGGATAAAGGCAGGTATGCTGGCCATAGGGTATGTAGCACTGGTTGTGTAAATGCCTTAAAGAAATCTGAAAATACTTTTATTCTCTGAGGTGAGCCTTCAGTTAAAAGAAGGAAGGAAGAAAGTAATGTCAGATGAAGGCAATAATTTCTCCTAAAGGACTGCTGAAAGAGTGAAGACCCCCTGAATTCTAAAACACATGGTTTATTTATAGAAGTCAGTTTGGGGACTTCAGAAGTCTTCTAATAGAATGATCATAGTTTTGGTTTTCTTGGGGTTTTTTTTTGGAGCGACAGCAGTTTGAGTGCAGCATTGATTGGATTGAGTTGTTTAGTTTGTATAAACAGGCTTTTAAAAAGCAAATGAAAATTCAATTGCATTAAAATTTAAATGTGTTGATGCAAGTATCTGTTTTCTATGTTGATACAGATATGTATACATATATACATAGGCATATATATATATATATACACACGTATAATTAGCCAACCGACCCCATCTTTATTAACTCTGTAACCAGGAAGTGTCAGAGAAGTGCTTCAGGAGTGGTAATACAAATGGTACAAATAACTTGGGCTGATGGAAGAGAAAATTTAAGATCCAGCAGCTGAGAAATAAAAAACAGTGCCTTGAACAAATAGAAGGAACAGATTAAAATATATTTTTTTATCTGTTGGAAGCTTTTATTAAAAATACATGAGTTAAATACTGTGAAAACAAGTGAATATAGTAGGTAAATATCTATTTTCTTTTTCATTTAATGATTGGTATTTTGTGTGAAGGAAGTCAACAGAAACTGAAGAAATTACATTGAATTTATTTTGCTTTAGCCCATTGGTCTTAAGGGCTTTCCTGGTTCAACATTCAATGGGACACAGGAAAATCCGTGGTGTCTTTACAGTATATGCTTGAAGTATTTTTGAAAAGAAGAGACCAGATGCAACTGCTCCAGAAAACAAATGCTTCTGAGAAAGAAATGCTCCTGTCATGGTGGGTTGGCAGGTAGAGAAACACCTGTTAATTAGAAAATCTGGTGGGTATATCACAGTCAAATAACTACAGTGACCTGCTGTGAAGAGGTGGTTTCATTGTGTTGGTGTAAGGCAGAGTATCAGAAATGCTGCCTACATCTTCTTTGTGCAGTACAGGTCCTGTAGGAGTCAGACAAACCTGCTCTTGATGTCTGTAAAATAACATTGGTAAAAGAATAATCAAGAGCATAAGTGCCAAGGCAAGTCTGAATCTCAACTCTTGTGAATTCTTCCATCTCGAGCTTCTGAGAGTGGACACTTGTTATCTTTTATGCATGATGATTCCCCAGCTCTAAAGTATCCCATTTCTACCATAGGATACGGAGTTAGATGTTTGTCCATTACAGCATGCGCGGCTTCCCTCCTGGACCCAGGAGGGTCTCTGAGAACTCACATAACTTGGGGAAATTTGGTGAGGAAATCAGGCCAAGCACTGCAAACCAGTGTAGCACCTGAGCTGACATCAAACAAGTCTTTGGAAGAAGAAGCTTTAATTCTCATGGTAAGTACAAGTGCAGCTGAAACTGAAATATCTAGTGTGCTATTTATTAAATATCTAGTGTGGTGGAAACTACTGTTCTAGGATTTACAGAATCTAAGATAAGAGCCCCAGTCTGTCAGTTTTTCGTTTATGTACATCAAAGCATGCACTTTCAATTACAAATAGTACAGGAAAATGGCACAGTGGAGAGATAAGAATTAAGGAGTTTCCAATTCTGGTGATAAAACACTTTTTAAGGAGTCTTTCAGTTCTGATGGTAAAATATTTTTCTCGATTCTTTTAGCTTCCAAAGTAATATTTCTGCATGTCTAACATATATTTTCTTATTATATATGACTTTTTGTTTATTTTTTGGTCTAAAATTGCCTTTCTTCTTTTTTAACTATGGAAGGGCATGTGGTTATGTTTTAACTGCATGTCTGCTAATATAAAAGTGTCATTTTAAAATTAGTGTCTGCCTGCTGGCTGTATTTCTGTGCAAACATAATAAAATCACTTCTTGATGCCTCTGTTTCCCCCCTGTCTGTGTATCATCAGCTGAAACTGCAAGCCCCTTTTGAGAAAGAAACTGTCTCCTAGTAAAACAGAGGCTTGGTCCCAGCTGGAGCCCCTTTGCATTACTCTTACATAAATACCGCAGGAATAATTGAATCCCACCAATGGCAAACCTAATAATCCAACAGCAGCCCCTTCGAGCTCAGATGATGTTGTGCATGGGGATCATCCTGAGCTGCTGTGCTGATACAAGAATGACTTGGATGTTTGTCTGCTAATACTCTAAAGAGATGGGCAGAGACCTTGGGTGGCTCCTGTGAGTGAAGACATCACTGCCACCCTGGCACACTGAATTTCTCTGTCTGAACCAGAGGTGGGTTTCAGATGAAATTTCCAGTTGGTTTCATGCCTGCCTGCTCCTCCATTTGAATTAGTAAGTCTGTAATGGAATTACAGAATATGTGAGCCAGTAATGTTTATACAGCAGGCAGTATGCCAAAGGCTTGACAATATCATAACTTAATTAAATGTGAGTGTATGTATGAACAAAGAGGTAATGCAGTTGTGCTTAGAGTATATGGCCTCTGCTTGTCAGGCTTTCCTGCTTAACCTAGAACTTCTTGGACAGGATATTTTTATCTTCTGCTGGCCAAGGTCATGTGATGCTACTTACATCCCAAGCCAGTTCACAAACACTTTGTAATCACAGCACATTTCCAGCACTCTCTTCCTCCTGTTCACATTCTTTACCCATTTCAGTTTAATTTCCCTCTATGGGGGACTGAGTCTGAGTCTGTCTTGCAGTGGGGATTTTCCTTCCCTTGACTGCAAAGCAATCTGAGCAATGGACTCCCATTTTGTACTCGTGTAATTGAATACCTGCAGTGTGAGTCTGGATATTTTACCTTCCAGTTTTATAAATTCCCTCTTTTCTTCCTTTTTTTTCTGTGGATATATTTTCCTCTTCTTCAATCTAAAGCCTCTTCTATTTTTTCTCATAAAATCCTCATTTTACTTCCCAGTTTGCTCCCTCTTCACAGCCTGAATATCTCACAGTGCTATGTGCTGGCTACAGAGGTGGGGAAGTAGAGTTAGACTGGCTCAAGCTGCCCTGTGACACTGTTTTCAGGCAGGAGTAGAGTCTTCCAGGCTCTGTCATAGATGATGCAATGGCTGTTCGCTCTTATTGAACAACAGTCAGACTAAGGTTACCTTAATTTAATAAATATTTTTTATTTTATTAATTTGGGGCAGGATCTGAATTTATAATGAGGCAAGCAAGGTGTATGGGTTTGTGCCACATGGGTCTCACTGGTATTGTTTTCCTCTTTATGTAGGACCTGAATCAAGTTATCAATGCATTTGCTTCCTCATGAGTAAAATGGGCTGATACATTTCTATTATCCAGTGCTTTGATTTGTTTAGTGCCTCAGAGCCCTTGGATTCAAGCTTTTAAAGACATGAAAACATCCTGAAAAATTGTTATTCCAGTTAGGTTTGTGGGTTTGGGGAAGACGTCAAAGGATTTTAGAGGCTTTGGTAGCTGTGTTCAATCAGAAGTCAGCATAATCCACTGTGAAGATTCCTGAGTGCATCCATGCACACTCCCAGCAGAATAGAGCTAAGCTATAGACTATGCCTGAATGGATTTAAGTGGCAGCCTACTTTCTTTACCTCTAGAAGTGCAGGAGAGCCAAAAAAGCCAACTACACAGCCACTGTGAGCCCTCTGGGAAGCAGCACTACATGAGCCCTCTGAGATGCACTGAGCCTCTGCTGCTTCTTGGACATTCCAGGGTGGTCCAATCTGGCATCGAGTCAATTAAAACAAAAATTTTCAAATTATCAATTTGTTGGAAAGGATGAAATCACACACAAGATGGTTAAGCCTTCTCACTGAGGTGGTTGATACTAGCCAAAAGACTGCAAATAGCAGATAGCCCACCAAAAGACTTCAAAAAATAGGTACTCCAACATTATGGCAAGTCAAAAAAGAGCACATGGTTTGTGTGAGCAGTCTGAGTGCAACTGGAATTTTTGAAGACATCATTTGCATAAAGGGCATAAAAAGTTTCATTTTAAGTCTTAAGGTATTTAGAAGTTTATAAGGATTAAATTATTTCTCAGAGGTACCAAAATGTAGTAGATAGCTGGAGGTCACACTGCTAAGCTGTAGGAATTGGATAAATGTTCGTTTAATGTGACAAGTGAATAATTTTATGTTAGCTTAACGATTGCAAAAGCTTGTTTTATATTTTAATTGCTTATCAATGATTTATGTTGCACACCACAGGAACAGAAACAGTGACTAGCTTAATTATGCATAAAAAGTAAAGTGCTTATGATTTTCTTATTTTCTGCAGTACATAAGTTTTCTATTATTTCCCCATGAGAGAGATATAAATATTTCGGTATATTTGAATGTATTATCCAATAAATATAAACTGAGCCGTTGCTTCTCTTTAGTCTTTGTCCAACAGAATTATGAGGTCCAAATCACTCATTATGTCCTCTGTGATAGAGAATCGTGTGTCTGGGCATTTACCTTCTGGCTGCTGACTTGTATTGGACAGTGAACAAAGCTGTAAGCAAAGCAGCATTTAAATTTGACATATAACTAGTTTGCTGCTTCTCTTCCACTGGATGTGTAAGTCATAAGAAATGAAGAAGATTGTCATTGTGGGAATAGCATGAAGCAATCTAGAAAAAATAGCTTTGAGGTTTTAAAGTACCAGACATTTTGGCAGGTTTTAAACATCCTGGGGCAATTTCAAAAAGATCTCAGGAGCAGCAATGTCCAAAAGATGTGTATGAGCTGGTGAAGGGAATCTAAATCCAGAAACCTTTAAATAGCATTCTCAATAGAAGAGATTTTGGGCTCAGATGTATATAAACTGTGAAAGAAAAAGTAGTATCTTCTCATTCCTGGAGGATGGACAACAGGACAATGTATGAGATGGAATTCCAACATTGTAGGTGACAAAGCCCAAGAGGCAGAGACCCCAGACCTTTTATGCCCACAATTATTTGAGAAATAAGAGCAGTAGAGGCAAGACAGAACATCCCATGTCCCTCTGGGCACCCACTGAATCTCATAAATTGTTACAGGTTACAGGATGATGGGTTTGAATTTCTCTATGTTAATTTAGTGTTATGTTAATTTTTTAATTCTTAATATTATGTCTGACTAGGGAAGGAAGATGTAACAAGCTGTGCCACACTGAACTCTGGTAAAAGCTGGGCGGTGTGTTGTGCCCAGATCATGCCATACAGTGGTAGCTCATGAGAAACAGACCTCAGACTCCTTGCAAGGTACAGGCCTGTACAGCAGTGGGGGGGAAATCAAATTTTTCCACCAAGAGGATGAGAACAAAATAATGAGAATACACTGGCTAGGCTAGAAAATACATCATTGCCACGCAGAAAAGGTGAGATGAAGGTAATATAGTTACCCTGTGCTTCCCTCCCTTTATGCTGGAACCCAGAAACCTGGGATTTTTGAGCTTCCTGTGCTTTCTGACACTGACCCCCGGGAGAACACTGTTTTTGACCTGAGGCCTTGGAGAAGGCTTCCAGATTTGAGTGATGGTGTTAAAGTCACGGGTATGTAGTTAAATAGAAGTGTGTGCTTTCACAGGGTGAAGGGTTTCAAATTTATGGTTTTTATAATATAGTAATAGGTATGTGACAAGATGGAGGGTTTTGGGTGTTGTCTCCTTCTGTCTTCTTCCTTCTTCTTCATGATTTTAGGTAGTAGTTTCTGGTTGGATAGTTAGTGCTGGACTGCTGGTCATTTTGGTTATTGGGTCAAAAGTATAAATAATATAGGTGTTAGTTCTTTATTGGACTTTTATTTGGACTTGTTTGGCTTTAAAAGACCTTGTAACTAGCTAGATTCACCTCCATTCTGCTTGCTTTTAGCTGGTAGCCAGAAGTATTGCAGAACTCTCTGTACTTTAGATAAGATTTAATAAACAACCAAGTCCGAACACGAGAAAATTTGTCTCCTTCGTTTTTTTAATCCTATTTCTGAGTAAAGAGAGAAGAAAATTAAGACAAGCCACTAATTAATTAATTAGTGGCAATAATTAAGTGGTGCAGTTCCCACATTTACGCCTTTATTCTGGTCTGTGTCTAATTTAAAGGCATTCCTCTATTCAGACCTTCTCCCTCTGTTTCAGGGGCGGCACATGGAGAGTCACTGGGCGAGGACTGAGCTGGATATGCAGCAGGGTGGCCCAGCCGTCACTGGGACAGGGGAGGTCCTTAGATGGACACACACAAAAGTGGTGCCTACCCCTGCCTCTGTGCTGGCAGCATCAGCTGAATTTCCTGCCTGTGCCTGAGAGCAGCTGGGATTTGTGCAGCCAGGAAGACTTGATATGCACATGAGATCAAGAGCTTGTGTTGGCTACTGACGCTGGACCTTTTCTGCAAATGCCTTACTGTCCCACATTTACAGGATCAGCATCCATCTTAGCCTATGGTTAGTCCGACCTGGACGCAGCAAAAGAGAGTGTTAGAGCCAGCAGAGTGATGTGAAACAAGAAGAGCATTTGCAATTGGTGCCTGTGGGTATTTGTGCTGTAGGCACAGACTGACAGATGGGCCAGGAGAGGGTCAGACCCTTGTGTGTGAGCTGCACTGCCATATGGGAGCAAATGAGACTTTCTGCTCTTTGATTCCAGCCACAGGAAATCTCCAGAAAGAATCAGAAAGCAAACTTCACTCATCAGCTTCTTTCTTTACCCTCTCTGTGACTTGTCTCAGCAGTTGCAAAAAGAAACCATTTTAAAATTGTACTAAGCTTCTGCTCTAGTTTTTGGTTTGGACTCACAGGCTTATCCTCTCCCTCAAGTCAGATGTAATCATAAAAATGTAGAGAAGTTCAAATAGTGTTTGGGAATGCTTTCTGGAGAAAAGCCTTTCCCAGTTTTTCTTCTCTATTCCATATACAAGGCTTCTGATTACTTTTAAATTTATTTTTTATCCATGATTTTTCTTTATAAAAATTGTGTCCTTTAAGTTTGAGCAGACCAAGTCTCTTCTCTAACTTTCCTTACTTCAATACCGCATATTTTATTCTTGAATTTGAAACAACTTACAGGATATGATGAAGGAATAAGAACTGTTCATATAAATCAACCTTGGCTGAACGGCCAATATAAATTTACATTTAAATTATTTCTATAAAGTAGTTATTATTTAAATTCCTGCAGGAGAACACATTTCTGGTGCTATTGCCAGCCTGCTTGCAGATTTTGTTGGATATAAATGAGGATGGATTTACCCTGGATCAGCAAAGGCTGATATATGGGCAGGCCTCTGCCACTGAAGTGCATCAGGCTCAGAGGCTCCCAGTGGGAATACTGGATTTGAATTTCCAAAGGATTTGGAGATGTGTCTAGGAAGAGCAGGGGCTGTATCCACTCACTCTCGGGACCTCTAGTTGCGTGTGTGCTGTATTTAACTTTTTGTTTCAAATTTATTTTCAAGTTGTATCTTATGTACAATAGTTTCAAAATCCTTCAGCCTATTTCCACCAGACTATAGTTTGGCCCAATATTCTGGAAATAATGATCCCATTCAAAATCCACACCCTTCCTGATGTTTTCAAGGCTGGCCTTGATGTGAGCGTAGAAGTACAGGGTGTCTAATGCAAATCTAATGATGCATAGAAAGTAACTATTTAAGATAAGCGGAGCGTAGCATTTACAACTAGAAGCCATTTAAGTATTCTCAGAATCGCTACTACTTAAGCTGTGGTTTTAATGTTTATCTAAATGCAAATGAGAACATTGCTGTTCATATCTGTGTTTGGCATTTTTTTTCACTTTTGTCAGTAAAAGAGCTGTGATAAACTTTCTGAAAAAAATATTTACAACTTTTTGAAACAAAACTTTGATCAGTGCAAGAAACAGATGTGGAAGTTTTTTAAATTAAAACTTTTTGCTTAAAAAAACTGCTGAAGTTTTCAGTAAATGTTTTCTGTATTTGGTATTTAGAACAGGTCCTGTACCTTGGTATATAACAAAATAATAAATAAAGCTAAATCAATAGATGTTCATCCATTTTGCCTCCTTTTGCTGTAAAAAACCTCCTTCATCCTATTCATGATTCACATGCTTAGGCTACTGTCCCCTTTTCACTGCTGCAATCCATCAAGCAAAAGGTTGTACTTGTCACAATGCTGAAGAACAGAAGTGCAATGAGATGCTACCTCTAAAAGGTACTGCTTGACAACACAAGTCGAACTCAAAGCATGTGTTGTGTAGGTGTCCTCTAGAGAAGCCTGTGGACTTCTGTGGGCTCAGTTTTCAGCTAGCTCAGTTCCCTTCACTGACCTGCCCACCATGGCTTCAGTACTGGTACCCAAGGAGAGGTTGAGTGGCAGAGGACAGGGCATGTGGAGCAGCCTCAATCACAGCCTCTAACTGCTGCTTCATTTATCTTGTGCAGGCTTCCATAGGACAGAAGGGCCCATTTTTAATGCTCAGCACTTATTTCAGCATGAAACAGTGGTGAGATATCCCTGCCCCTTACCTCATCACTTACATCTTATCATGCTGCAAGAAGAGCATGGGTGGAGTCCAGGGTTCATGTCGCAATAGGAAAATGGGTGGAGACCAGGGTTGATGTTGAATCCCCACAGTTACTGATGGGCTGAAGTTGATGCCTTGCTCTCCACATGGATGACAAAAATGTCACCTGAATTCCATAGTGGGGTCTGCTCCTCACAGGGAGCAGAGTCCATGGACCTGCTCAGCCCAGGAGTGAGTGGTGACTGCAGTGCCCTCAGCCTGCTCTGTGGCTTGTGGGAAACAACCTGCTATGACTGAACCTGAGGGATTAAAGTCATGCTTCTCTTTTTATAAGGTACATTTCTTTTTGGTTTTTCTTGGTGCTGGAGCACAGACTCCAGAGAGGAGGAAAGTTTTAACCATGTGTTTGAAATGTCAGTGACATGCCTTTACATTCAGCAGTGCTGAGCACATGGGTGTCTTTGGGGAAGGACGTACATCACTAAATGGAGTCTATTGGTGCCCAGCACTGGGGGGCCTCAGTGCTGTGTTGGGCTTTAAATGCTGTAATCTGTGCTGTCCAGCATGAGAAGAGTGGCTGCAATTTGCTGCCTGCTTTCCTCATAGATAGTGAAAGAAGCCAATTATTTGGCCAGATTTATTGGTATTTGATCAATGAATTTTATCATACAACTTGATTAGCTTTCTGAAGACATGGTCCAAGTTATGTTTCCTCAGGGGACAAGCAATTTGTGGGAGTTCCTTCTGAGTATTTCCCATTCCCCATCTGACAATCCCCACCCAAAACCACACACTCTCTCTTGGCACTCAGCAGTTGACCAGCCTGGGAGCAGCACCACATCCCAGGTTACTCTGCCTTTCATGCAGATCAGTTTCTAACCACATTAATGTGCAATGTGCTTTTTGGGCAAGGCTCCTCTCATTTCTTGGAGGCACTTAGCTGCTTTTCAGTTTTACTCTGAGTGAAAGGTGAATGCTGATGTTCTTGGCTTTAGGAGTCTTCATCCACCCTCCTGGTAAAAAAATTTAATAGTGCTTTACCAAAACAAGGTGGTGCCCTCTGAGCAATTAATGATTAAGAGCTTGCACAAGATGTGGCACATGTAAAAGCCTTAACATCAGCAACAAACTGGGAAAAGAGTAATTCCAAAATTAATTTTAAATGAAAATGTTTAAGTGACTTGCAGTACATGAAAATCTATTATGTCATATTATGCATGACCAGAAACCCCCTTAAGGAACAGCAACAGATGTAAGGTTACTGTATCATCATTTTTATTTTAAAAAGCATTATTATGCTTTGTGCTTTGCACAATGCTGCATTGTGACAGCTCAGAGCATTATTTCAAGAATGCAATTTCATTTGTGTCAATGACAATTGCACTGGAGAGTGTGTACTGACTTCAGTGAGAATGGCATCTTAAATCCAGCCTAACGTGGAGTCAGCGCTGGTGCTGGTGTGGGGAGCACGTGTTTATTTTGCACTCTGTCCCCAGTGCAGATACCTTGCAAGAGGCAGGAATTCAGTGCTGGTCTGAGGTGCCTGCGACTGAGGAGTCTTCCTCAGAGAATAGATAGTATTTTTTGTCTTTATTTTTGCAACCTAAGAGTATTTCAGAAGTCTATGTAAAAATGGCCGAAAGCAGAACAGTAACTTGACTTGTCTTAGTCTTGTATTTCTCTTCTCCTGGAGCGTGCCAGTCTAATAATTACTAACCTTTCCTGAAAAACTGCTTGACTAAACAGCTAAAGCCATTGTAAGTCACTATTAAGCCCCATGACCAAGTGTTGCTGAGGAAAAAGCATTTCTTAAAAATCTTGCATAGCTGTTTTCCATTCATGTTTAAACAATCATCTCTGATTACTTCAATTTTCAAGATGCAATGTGCAGAGAGAGCTCTGAAACTCATTGCATTTCGCTGTTCAAACCTTACACAGCTAAACCTATTAGAATAAAACCATTCAAGAATGTACAAAGTAGATAAGGGGTGATTTTTTTTCTTTCTGATAAAAGTGGAGGAATTTTTAGTAAACCACTTCAATTCAGCATTTTTAGATGAAATTGCAGAGGTTAATATGTGCTGTTAAGATAGAGCTTTGGGAAAAATTGTTTCTTGATAGTTATTTGGAAGCTATTAGCTACAACCTGAACCATCAAAAATGTAACAGCTACTGTTTGCAGTATGAGTTTTCCATTTCTTGAACATTATTGACAGCATCTAAGAAGTGGTCAAAAAAAAAAAAAATTGAGAGTGTCAGCAGCAATAGAAGCCAAAAAAGAGGGATGAAGACAGTCCAGAGATTTACATGTTTCTCAGAAATAATTGCTCTCCTCTTTACAAGCAAAGAGCACTTCAAAAGTTATGAGATATTGCATAAAGATAATTTTAAAAAGAAATTCAAATCAGGTGTGAAATCTTTAAAAAAATAGTATAAGATGGAAACCAACTGAATTTGCTGAATTATAAACAACTTCTCCAACTGGCTGTATGACAAATGAGTGGCTGTGCCACTTGAATCAGCATGGAAATTCTGCAGCACCTCATGCCAGATCTGAAATGGGGCAGACTACTTGCTATCTCTGCAGCATTTCAAAACTGTAGAACAGAAGTGAAATTACCTATCCAAAATTAATCCCCAATATAAAAAAGTTGTGCACTCGGACGTGAATTTTCCCATCTGGAGAAGAATGACTGTCAACAGTGATGATTCTAAAAGACAAGCCAGAGGATGCAATCTGTCTGTTGCTTTGAGTTCAGGGACCATCTTAAAGTGAACAAGTGACCCAAGGGCAGCATCCAGATTACAAAGTTTTGCAACTTTTTATTAAAAAGGCTATTTATACTAATTAATATAAATATTTAAATAAACTTCATAAGCATACAGAAGAAAAAGGTCACCTCTCTGAATAAACATTTATGATCCAAGCGTTGAGCCAAACACAGAAAGTGGAAAAGAGCAAAAGGATGGAAATTAAGATTTTTTTTCCTAATTCATTCATCAGTTTCTGATAGGAACATCACCACAGCAAATGCATGGTCTCACTATGAAGTTTCCAATGGAAAAAATAAGGAAAGATGAACCCTTTCTGTGTTGATGGCTCTTCACCCAGGGCTTCTTCCTGCTCCACAGCACTGACCAGCTCATCCCTTGGCTGCTGAGAGGGGCCCCAGTCACTGCCTGGGAAAAGTGCTGCAAAGGGAAATAAGTGTAAGAGGTTGAATAAGTTGTGACTCATTGGGTGGGAAAGCAGGGGCAAAGGAATATCTGATTTTCACCATGGAGCTGCCTACTTAAACAGGATAGTGTTGCAGCCACTGAAGGACTTCTCTTTGTTTAAATGAGCACCATAAGCAGATTATTTTGATAGCAACACTTTGCTCAGAGACCCAGACTATGAATTCTTTTTCACTTCATGAAGCTCCCTTTCAGTTTCAGTGTCAATGAAACCTGAGACAATGCAGGTTGGTCAGGCAGGATTTCACCTTCATAAATCCATGCTGGTGTGTGCAGGAACAGCCCAAGTGCACTCAGTCACCTCCTCCAGCTTCTGATAAAGTTGTTGAGCAGACAGGTCCCAGTGGAGACCCCAGTGTGGTGCTCCCTTTGAACCACTCTGTACTGCTGTCCTCTTGAAAAATCTGGTCATTTTATAACCAAAGGCCATCAAACTGGTCAGGCAGAGTTTATCCTCAGTAAATCTGTACCAACTGTTCCCAGCCAGCTGCTTCTTGTCCTCAGAAATGCTCTATAAGAGGCATCACTGGGGGAGGAAGTTTTCAAGTGAGGCTGAGTGATCTGCAAATCTCCCCAATGTTCTTTTGACCTTTTTTGAAGGAGTGTGCATCCTTTGCCTCTTTTTTGACTGATTTGCACTCTTGACTGAAGGGACAGGTGACAAGGGATGCTTATCTGCAGTGCTGATGTCTGCAGCAGACTGAACTTTGTGCATCTCCCTTATCTGGGGGGACACAGGCTCTTCTAGGGCACTATTCTCACCAGCTTAATCAAGGTGTTTATGTTGGACATACTGAGATGAACTGCTGGCTGAAAGTGCCACTTGTCTCCACTAACAGTGGGATTCTGGGGAGCAAGCTCCATGGGGAACATGTGTGAGGAATCTCAGCACTTCAGGAGAGGTTTGCTCCCGTGGTACCTGACAGCCTTGACACTGCCTGCTGCTCAGGTGGGGAGGGTTGCAGTCACACTGGGAGCAAGCTGAAACCTTTGTATCCTTTTTATTTTTATTCTCCTTTTTGACAGTAAAATCTGTTATTTCTGATTGGTGGCAACTGCAGCAAATCCCAAAGACTTTAAGCCTGAATGAAGGATTAGGATTTGTTGTTTTTTGCCCATATGCTACTGAAAAATATGGCCCTTTACCAAATATACTGTGCCTAAGACAATTCAGGTGGACTTTGTATTCTGGAATTACTGTCATTAGGAAGTAATCTAAATTTCTTTTTTCTCCTAATACACTGAGAAAATAATTGTATATCTTAGAATAACAGTAAATAGCATAGATGGCATGACCTCTGTATGTTATTGTAGATATTTTGTGAATTACCTTTAATTCAACTGTCTATAAATTCTCTTATGGGTTCTTCTCGCAACTAACAAGGAGATCTATTTGGCTAAAGCAAGAATTAAACCTTCCAGAAATTATATACATGCAAACAATTCCCTCTAGCAACAGTTTGCAGGTAAAGTTTTAAAAGCAGTTGCAGGTGTGGGGACCATACATGGAGTTTCCCCTTTTTTGGAATGTCTCTGGTTTGTAGTAAGGTCACACTAGTGACAGCCACCCAGCTGTGTGGTCAACCTTCCACTCAGGTATCCTGTGGGAAAAGCAATATTTGTTGGTTGGAGTCCTGAGGAGATCTGTATCTGCAGAATTGGTTTTTCAGTCCACTTTGTCGGATTTGATGTGTTGTCTTATCACCTTATCCTTAATTATTGTTTTCTGAAGATCGAAATCTGAACAAATAGTGGCTATTTATATTAAAGATTTTTAAATCTACTGTTTTATTCTCACTTCCATTTACTCTCAAGACTGCTGTGAACATTAATTAAACAATATTTGAAATGTCACTACAAAATATAATTATAGAAATAGCTGATTTTCATGCAAAATTAGCAGAAGGGATAAAATCCTAAATTTGAAGAAATCCACTTTAGCAAATGTATTTTACATATTTTAAAATTTATTTTATGAAATCATAATGAGCTATGGTTAATGTTCTGTGCATAGCTTAGCATTCTCCTTAAGTTTTCCACAATGCTTATTTCTCAGCTTTCAGAACAGAAGAACTTGGGCAGATTCTGCTGTGGATTTTCAAGAAAGGCAGGTGTCCTGGTTTAGAGCAAATTTGGGAGGAAACCTCTGAATGGGGTCCCTCCAGGGAAAGGGAAAAAAAAAACAATCCAAGCAATCCCTCCCCCAGTCGGTTCGGGAAAAAAAATTTCCTTGGAGAGAAGTGGAAAAAGAAACAAAACTGTTTATTCAACAGGCAACACACCTCCCAGCACAAAATTGAACAATACCAAACAGAAAAAAAACCTCTTGCCACTCTGAAGAGATGACAGGATCAGAAGAGTTCTTCCCGTGGGCTGCCCGGCTCACTCAGGCTGTTCTCAGTCCCTCTGGTGCTGGGAAATGCCACGGCCCAGGCCAGGCCTGGTGGGACACAGGTGTGAGCTCCTGGTGCTCTTTCTAAGTTTTCAGTCCAGAGCAGGTTCAAAACAGTTCCAGGAAAAAAAAGGAAAGGAGGAAAAAAAAGCAATCCAGGGAGTTTCTCTGCCTCAGCTAGCCAGAAGAAGCCACCCAGAGCAAAGGAGAGCTCTCCCTCGCTGTCCACCGCAGACAACACAGTGCCAGCAGGAATGCGGGGGAGCCAGTGCAGTCTCTGATAACAAACCCTGCACTTCTTCTTTCCCCCTGCTTCACTCCTGGAACCAGTCTTAAAGTTGCAGAATTTAATATTCAACACCAACAGAACAGACGATTTGGGGATACAGGCATCATACAGTCACCCCAAGACAGCAGGAAATAGTTCTTTCTTAGCTTTGAAAGCAGTCATCACTTCTCTGTTGGCACAGGTTCTCTCCATATACAGAGTTGTAAACATCTCTTACACGAGCACAGACATTTGCAGCCTGAAACATTTGCCCAGAGTATTAGAGCAGAGGCAGCTGTTCAAACTCTGTATCTGAAATTCTTTGAGTAAACTGGCCACTGATTGAAAATCACACTTTTTAAAGGGATCTGACCCTGTGACTAGAATATGCAATGTTTGAATCGAGGGAGAATAAAAAATATGATCGCAACGGAGTTGAACTCTGCAAAGATGCATTTAAAGATGCTGGGTCAGTGAAAGGTTTTCCAACTTACAGTTCCATCTGGGATATAGAGCCATGCAAACTGTTTGTACCAGCCTCAGGAGCACAACCTCTTCAGCACCTGGTATAGGTTTGATGGCGGTGTCTCAGTTCTACAGCCTCATGCAAAACATTTTATTTTGTCTCACAAAGGAAGAACGATCATCCAGTCCCTTCTCCCACCAGTATTTTCTCTGAAACTCAAATTTTTCTTTTGAACTAGGGTGGATACCATTGCTGTCTACAGTAGGTGTTGAAAATAATCCCATGTTTGGTCTGAATTGTCATCTTCTTTCCACCCTAGAAGAGGTGCTCACCCTCAGGTCTGTCTGCTACAGCACAGCCCATAAGGAAGCCCAATGGCAACACTGCAAAATGTTTCACTTTCTGATTTGAGTAACAGCAGAATTCATGTGCCAGTCACGAGGTACAGGAATTCCTTTCCATTTCTCTCCCAGTTTTCCTTCTCCTGGGACCCAGCAGGCAGCCAGGGAATGTAGCACGCCTTCTTTCTCTGCTCTTAGCAATCTGATGCTGTTCATACATGCAGGGTGGACAGATGAGAAAGAAAATCCCAGTCCCAAGTGTTCTCTCCCTCCTTGTGAACATAGACAGCTTTTAAATCTCTGTATGTGCCTTTCCTAATGCAAATACATTCACAGGTCCTTTTAAGTGTATTAGGTTAAAAATTTAAAAAGAAATTTGGAGTGCAACTGCCAGTCTGAATTTGCTTTTGTCAGTGTGATGCATAGCAGCCTGGATGACAGGTTTCTTTTAAGACCGTGTTTTAATTGAAGATTTATTTTTCAGTTCATCATACAAAGCATGCAGGTTTGATTTCTTTGTAATGTTTTTGCTTCCTTATCGGTTTCTGGAGCAGTGTATTATCACATCCACTCTTGGAAGGAACACTGCAGCACAGAGCATTTGTTTGCATTAGGTTATCAGAAATGTGGTTCAGTCAGAGCTTAAAAAAGAAAAAGAATAAATTACAAATCTCTTGAGATACAATAACTCACTTCAGCACTTCAGTTTTATATAAGGAGAGCAGGAGAATAAATTAAAATTACACAGATAGTCTTACTCTTTTTAATTCTTGAATTCAAGTGCTTTATCCTCCTGAGACAGTTCTTCAACTTATCTTTTCTTTGTGCATAGTGTATGTAAGTATTTGTATATAGCCTGCCCCTCCACCTACAAGTAGCAGCTACTGTTTTGAAAACTTCAGGTGATAGGAGAAGAAGAGACTTTTTAAAAGTGTGACATAGAACTGGTGCAGTGCAGGGGAATGGTAAATAGGGAGGAAAAGCAGCAGCATAGCAATGTTGACAGTCAAAGCCTGTAACACATAACCTTTGGGTTGGCATGCACAGCCAGTCTGGCAGTAGCATTGCCTCGAGGGAAGCCTCGGTCTCTTTGACCTTGAGAGTCTTTGAATGAGCAGAAAATGGGATAATGCTGAGGTAATACCTTCCCTCCTGAGGGACGTGCCATTTATTAGCAGCTTTTACTTGTTATTTTGTTTATCATGGAAAATAGCCTCAGAAAGAGCAGGTCGCCTCAGCTCCCTGAACACAATTATGTGTTAAGGGACTGTGGGAGCATCGAGTTAGGAGTAGCAGACCACAAAAATAAAGGAGAGCCTTGCATTAAAGGCACAGCTGACACAAAAGCTGAGCAGAGCTTCTGCAAACATGCCACAGTGCGGTGTGGGGGTTCTGATATATCCCAGCCACAAACATCCTGGTGTCCTGCCCAGGCAGGTCAGCATCTCTGGGCAGGTTGATCCACTCTCCCAAGGCCAGAGACCCTCAAGGATTTTCTAGTTAAACAGTTCCCTGTTGGAAAGGGCTGCCTCAATGAGACTGAAATGTGTGACACAATTCAGCTTTGAAACAAGCTTTGGTTTTACTTTGAATAAAAACCTGTTGGTTTTGAAGGTGGTAAATAAAATATTTCTTCAGTGAAGAAATGCTTTGCTTTATCACTTTTGATTTTTTTTATTTTTATAGCACTTTTTGGTTTCCAATTTGTTGTCTCAGAGTTATATGTATAACTAAATCAGACATGAAACATGGTGATCATTTAAAAATAATATTTAACATGAATTTTCACAAATTTGCCCTTAATTTTAAGGAGAAACCATTGTAACCATCTAGAGCCCGATTCCAGCATGATATACCTCATGTATTCTTCTGTACATTTCAGTTTTAACTCCAGTGGTTGGAACAAGAATCCTCTCTTAGTACAACATCTTTACACATCTGTACAGTCACTGCTGAGTTCTCTGGGAAACAGTGCTTGGATGTGCAGTTTTCATTGAAAAATGAAAAATGGGAGTGATGCACAACCATTCTGCTCAGCTAATACAAACTGCAGTCTTACAAATTCATCAGAACATTATGAACTCCAGAGAAGCACATAAGAAAATTAAAGGAGCAGCATCTGTAATATAATAAGTAGACATAAGCTGGGCAGGTACTCTAAAACTACAACAGTACAGTTGCCCAATAAATTTATGCAGAAATTAAAATTTTGATAATATAGTGCATCTAACTAGGTTATACCACCATTAAGGAATGTTCTGGGTACATGGGTACAGTAATTTACCATAAAGAAGCAAGCAATCTGTTTTTCTTAGAGGAAAAAAATTGAGTATGACAACACCAGTCAGACAGATTTAGAAAGGGCTTTTTCAAAGGAGTTTGACAGATAGGCATCCATTTTCCAATTAAAATCTAATTGAGTGCTTGATTTTCTCTGGTTTGTATCAAAATTGCAGAAAAAATGTACTTGTTTTCATCATATAACTGTATATTGAGTAAAAAATTGTTTGTTTGGCTATAGCATATTTCCCTAAAATACATCAATATCTCCACCTGAAGGTAATAGAAATCTTCAGCTGAAGACATCAAAGGGTGGAAAAACCTCACCTTCTCAGGTGCCTTCTTAATCACTGTTGTTGTTCATATCTCATCTTTTCATGGTATGTATAATTTCATTATTGCTCACATCATTGCCCACATCAGGCTTCCCCATTCCTCATCTGCATGTTTTCCCTGCTGGGCATCTGATACCTTCTTTGAGACTATGGATTAAGAACATTCAAAATTGATGGTCTTTGTTTTGATTCCTGTGAGCATCTAACAGGCATGCTTATACACCACAAGCAGTGTAGGCATGAAGTCACCACAAGGTGACCTTGTTCATCATATTCTTTCATTCAAACAACACTTTTTTTGGTTTTCAAATTTTGTTGTGATCCTGTCTTGGAAAAGCAATGTACATTCTTTTTGCTCCAGCAGTTCAAGGTGTTTTTCAACATTTATATGAAGACAAACTGTTTACATAGATGTTCATTATTCAGTTTTACTCTGAATTTCTGAAATCACACTACTCAGAAATATTGGATCTGGGGCAATACCTATTTCCCAACACTGATCATAAAAATTTGTAATTGGTGTTTACATTAGAGTTACCCTCTTATTATAGGTATGTAAAACTAGTAATAACAGAAAAAAAGACTGGGCTTGTTTATAATTTTGAAAACAAGAGGTCTATGAATCTGTCCTATCTAAGACTTCTCAAATATGTATTAAACAGATCCACAAAGTGTCAGTAGACCTTTATACCAGTTCCAGCTCAGAAGAGCGTCACAAAATGTCTGACACTACTAACAGTAAGTTTTGAAAATGCTAAAAAATATGATCTCCTGATGCTGAATTTTGCTCTTCAACAGCTGGATTTCAGTGCTTGGTTCTGGTTTGTCAAAACTGCTCAGAATTGCCATTCCTCTGAGGAACGTACTCCCACACACGAGCAGCCTTGGGTGTCACAGTGTCATTTGGGTGCCAAGCAACCTTAGGACAGTGTCATATGGGTACATTTCAAATTGACAGGTCCCAAAATAACAAGCTTAAATTCCAACAGGAGAGGTGTTGGATTGAAAAGGATTTCATGTGCAGCCAACAGGTAAAAAAGCTGAGAAACAAGCTACTAACCATATTGTCACAGGTGCACCATGATGCAGTATTGATTTTAAACTTGTGCAGTTTTGGCATATAGAACAGTCATGAAGAAAATGTGTGTCTGCTTATTAGACCTAATTCAGATAAAAATGGATTCAATGCAAATCTTTGCATCAAGCTGATAAACAGTCTTGAAAGGCAAATATGCTACTGGCAGCACATGGAGTAATGCTCATTTTTCAGTTTTAGAACAGAATATGCAGGAACAATAGAAATACTAATTTCTGAATGCTTTATGCATTTGAAATTTGAAATCCTCTATAGAGTTTGAAATTGTTTGGAGCATCTGCTTGTCAGAGAGCAGCAGCTGTAGGCTGCTTCATGGAAGAAGGTGATTTGGGAGCCGAGGGTGACAGCTGCAGCAGCATGGCTGTCCCCTTTCTGCCAAGGTACCGTGCCCCATGGCACTCAGACTACAAGGACAAAGCAGGAGCTGTGTCCATAGCCACAGCCCAGTGATTGCCAGACAGTTCTTCACTGGCAAGGCAGGACCATGGCCAGGCCAGGAATTCAGGTCACCAGGCTGGAGTGTGGAGTGTGGTGCAGTGCTGGGAGCAGGCACCCATGCAATGAAGCTCAGGCAAGGACTGAGCTCATTAACACAGATCCTCGGGAAGACGTGAGTTCCCAAAGTCTTCCAGCTCTTGTGCTGCATATCTGAGCCAAGGCTGCCCAGCCAGGCTGTATCAGGGCAGGCTTGGAACACAGGCAGCCAAATCCATGGGAGAGAGGAAGGACTTGCAGAGCCTTCAGTGCAGTCAGAGCCCTGACACTGCTCACCTTTGGGTAACACAGTTGAACACCTGGGCTAACAGCACTTAGAAACTTTTAGACACATGGAAACTTTCCAAGATCCTTGCCAGCCTGTGGTCACTGCCCTATCAAGAAAATGCTATGAGTCAAATTATTTTCTGGTACCCCTGTTGGTAGGTTTTGAACAGTAGAATATTCTACTGGAGCAAGTCATCCTCCAGCAGATATGACAGAAGTGGAAAACATTTGGATAACCAGTCCATCTAGGTTTCAGTGAAGAAATAACAACTATTAACAAATTATAATGTGCTATTTAGCAAATCTAAAAGCTATCTGAGCTATACAGAATCCACAGACCTGATTTTTCTCACTGGTGTTTTGGAGAAACAAAAGTAGAATTTTACAGAAACAAAAAAAGTCCTGCAGAGCTGTTTATTCAAAATGAGAAGTTTTGGCTCAAACCCAAACAAATAAATAGCTGCAAAAAGATGGAAAGTCAACTATGTCTTAGGGTTCTCTGTGCTTTCATTGCATCTTGATTAGCCACTGCCTTTTTACTTACAGATCACCAATACAGTGAAGTGATGCCTTAGTCTGCCATCATGGTCTACTTTCAATTCTGACAGGAGGAGGGTAGTTGAATACTGCAGAAAACAGGTTCTGTTCTAATGAGTCCAACAAAATGATTGTCAATAACTTTTTGCTTGTGATGAGGGCGAACATTTAAATAATACCATTTCAAAGTGTGAGTTGCATCTAGTCTTCTTTGGTGTGAAGCTAGCTGAAGTGTTAGACTTTTAGGAATGCATGTCAAAACTAACCCTTGTAAGGCATTTTTGTATTAACTAGCTGGCTCAGCCTGGTTCCACATGCTTGTATACTTCTCCAACCTGCAGCTCAGCTTCAGAACTCTGTTCATCTCATGTTATTTGTCACAGAGAGCTGATTGGCATGTGATTATGTTTCATTCTGTTTAACACATGAAAATGTTTCTGTCTTAACAGTCACTGGTGTTAAGCATATGTGTCCATCACAGGGATGCCACTCATTAATTACCAAGGAAATTCCAGGCTATCATTTGTCTTCTGTTTGCAGTCTTTGAAATAATCCCTGAGGTGTAAGACTGAACACAGATAATCTGGAGTCAGTTTGGTGAGTAATATGTTCCTCATTAGGAACAAGAGAAAGATTCAGCAGTTCTACAGTCTAGAATGAAGACTCTTCAATGGCATCAGCAGAACAGGCTACAAACTGGCCAGTTTGCAATCAGCTTACAACCTGTCTTCATGGGGGTAGCCACTGTGTCTTGCAGAGATAAATAAAGAACTGTGAATAAAGAAGTCAGAAAGCAGACTTCTTTTCGGAGTGGTGGCATTCCTCAGCATGACTAAGGACACAGGGAGCTGATGATGGACTTGACAAGAGGAATGTGTTTGTTGAATAGCCAGGCTTCCTAGAAGGCAGAGTTTTGCAATTCTTTGTCTGTAACTGTTCATTCTTGCAAAACTTTTGAAGTTGCCACCATGATGGACAATTCTGCCTCCATCATTACCTGAGTGACCATAACATGAGGGTTACTAACATGCCTTCTGCCTTGGATGGATCCTAATGAGATCAGGACTTAATTGTATGTCCAGCCCCAAGGACTACTTGTTGGTAAGCAGTTCTAGTTTAAAAAGCTCCAAACTTCTGAAGCCTGAATATTTTTTTAAGTTAATACACCTGAGCTGATGGGGATTTTCTAGTTTGGAGAAAGGGAGGCTGAGTGGCAACCTCCCCTCACTCCACAACTTCCTGAGGAGGGGAAGTAGAGAGGGAGGTGCTGAGCTCTTCTCCCTGGTATCCAGTGGCAGGGTGTGTGGGAATGATTCAGCTCTGCAGCAGAGGAGGTTCAGACAGGACATTAAGAAATATTTCTTTACCTAGATGGAATATTTCTTTACCAGTGGTCAAACACTGAAGCATGCTTTCTGGAAAGATGGTCAGTGTCCCAAGCCTGCCAGTGTCTAGGAGGCATTTGAACAATGCCTTTAATGCAGTTGGATTGGAACTTTTCTGGCAATGGCAACTTCATTTTAGGGGCAACTCAGTAACAGGGACATGTTTGCACAGACGTATTGTGTAGGCATGAGCAGTAGGTTCATTGCTGCATAGTAATGATGGATCTACTATTTTCTCAGGTGGCCACCGATTTAATGCATTTATAATATTTTTTAGGAATGTGGTATGTTCTGGACATGAAAGGCTTTCAGGGAATTTACATTTTAAAAATAAAATTGGATCATTTTGTCTCTATAATTTAATAACTTTATGTAGTTCATGAATAATAATCTGATCAAAAGGTACAACATTCACTATTAAAACTGTTCACTGTATTCCAGTCTGAATTTGATTTACTCCAAATTCAAGCCATTTTACATTGTTATGCTCTTAACTGCCAGATTAGAGTCCAATAATGTATTTGTGTATTGTACTAGAAAAGGAGCTAGAGAACCAATTTGAAGATCAAAGAAAATTAGACAGATACAGCTGCTTAATTCAACCATTTGAATTTGTTTATCATTAAAACATATATTTCTTTGGTCTAGACACTGAAGTTTTAACCACTGTTGATTTTCAGCTCTCAGAATTAAAATTGATCAGGATTTTCCATTATAGGAAAGGATTTCTTATTTAGAATAAACTCAAGATCAGAAGTGCTATGACTATATTTTGCAAGAAGCACCTGTATATTTGCTTCCAGAGAACAAAAAACCCTCTATGTTGTACTATAAGAACTTTTCTTATGCAGAAAAGATAGTTGCTTACAAATAATGCTTTGGGGGAGCTTGTGAAGGCTTGTAGCACCAAGAGGCAATCCTTATAATAAAAAAACACTTCTCACTCTTGCAGAAGCATGATAGCAGCATGTCATGTAACGTTGTCAGAGGTCATGGCTGGAACTGTTATTTTTTGACTCCACTGAGCATGCCAGTGAGGTAACTCATGGCCACGAAAATCAAATGATGGGGAAAAAATCCAGGACCATCAAAGCAGTCTCTGGATAGTTACAGAAGTTCAGTCAGGTAATTGAATGAATTGTTATTTGTTCCCAATTCCCTCCTCCTGAGTGTGTTCAAATGCACTACCTTTAATTGCATGGGAACGAATGTTTCCCTAATTTCTGGTGACCATGACAAGGATAGCTGACACAATCAGTGAAAACATTGAAAAAGGCTTCTGACTTGCTCTGTTCCATGCCAGAAGGTAAAGAGGCTGAAGTATGAACACACACACAATCTCTTGGCACTGATGGACAAAGGGAGCCCCATGGCACCTGCACCCACCTGGCTGTGGTTATAGGTCAAGCCAAAGGCACGTGGGATAATCATGTTCCTACATCTGTTCAGTCTTAACAACAACAAATATTGCAAGATTAATGAAGAACACAAGGAACTACACCCCTGAATTACTTTTTTGGAAGTCTAAATGTTAAACCTCCAGTTTTAACATGTAGTTATATCAAAACAGTAATCAAAGCCAGATTTCCCACTAGCAAAGAGTTTGGCACAGAGTGCTGTGTTGCAAACATGGCCTCCTGAGGTAAATTTAGATAATGTCTGGTCTAATCTGCTGGCACAGCTTGATAGGCTGTTCTGACCTGCCAGAGTAGGCTGCAATGTGCATATACTTGTCCAACCTGGCCATGGTGTGGTCACTCTCTTGTGCTAACACAGACCCCTTGGCTTCCCTGGGAGCAGCACGGTGCCAACTGCACAGTGCCAGATGTGCAGCTTTAAACCTTGTTGCAGAGGTCTGCAGGCCCCTGCAAGGCTGAGGAGGGCTGACTTGAGAAGATCTGACCATACTGTCCAGAGTTGCTGCCATTTGGATTTGTAACTCAATGTTTCATATTTTCCCAGGAGCATCCTCTCTGGGAGCCTCATAACAGTATGGGATTCTGCACTGAAAAAGCTGAATATAATGAGATGTAATAATGAGATATCTTTCCCAAACAGTAACACAAGGAAATCTCCTTCATCCATGTATTGAACAATGTAAGCATTTTGATCATGACTTAGGGAATTTGAGAATAAGTTCCTATAGATCCTAATTTCAAAAGCAATCACTGCACTACCTCCAACTTTGCATTGCATTCCTCTCTGCATCAGGACAGAAAATGAAACTGCTCTGTGCTGTATCTTCTGGTAGCATCATGTGGCAGGACTTTTGCTCTGCTGACGTTGCACCACCCTTTGTGATGAATAAGACAGGGGATCTGGTAACAGCTTTCATGGAGAAGACTGATGTCAACAACATTTTGGCCGCGGTTTCCACTGGCAATTGCTCTTCCCACATCTCTCGAGTCCCTGAATCTCCAAAAAGAAAAAAGGTGTTCAGTGCCTATTCAGCTGAAATGTAGGCCAAGCAATAGCCAAGACTTCTTGATCAGGAGAATGCCCCTAAGTGTATCAGAGATGATTAAAGTTTGAAAGCTGTTGGAGATGCTAAAAGTATCAGTTTGTGTTGATTTTGTTTGGGGGTTTTTGAAAGTTTTTTTCTTTTATTTTCTTTATTTTTTTTTCCTGCAATATGAGTTTTCATTGCCTGAGTCGCTGGTTTGTTAGGTAAAGTAACAAGTCCACATCATCCAGATGGCTGATCACATGGCACCTATTTCCAGCTTGTAGCAGGATTTCACAGCTCACATGCATCTAGTACATGCATTGATTAAATAGAAATAAGGAAACCTGAAAAAAATTTAGAAGACACTATCTTCTCTGAACCATTTAGCAAAGACATAAAACCTCTAAATTCAACAAAAATAATCACAGCAAATAATTCATACAGCTCTGCAAAGGAGAGCACTGCATCATTTGCTCTTCTCTCTGATCTAACTCATGGATTGGTCTGCCAATCTGTCTTCTAAAGTGAGCTGTGCTGCCTTTTCCCAATGTCTCCAGGAATTTGCCACGGCAGGATTTCAGTCAGATTATTCAGAGAAGATCCTTTTTTATCCCTAAGAAAATACCTTCTGTTGTTCACCAGCTGCAAAATTTTCCTCATTAAGTTATGTCAACAGCAGAAGGAGAGTATTTCTTACCTGCAGAAGGAATGAACCCTGGTGCCCTGGTTATTCTTTTAAACTTGTGGCAGGGAAGGAACTTTTTTTCTTTTTCTCTCTTTCTTTTAAATTACCTCAATACTGAAAGTTGCCTAGCTTTTCTTTTGGGAAAGCCACCCCTAAGGGATGGAGACCATACACCAGCTGTCAGTTCACTTCTCATCACTCAGAGCTTTCCATAGGGCAAATTTATCAGCTGAGGATCTAGTTTGTTCAGACTGAGACTGGTGTTAGTCAGGGCAAATGGGCTCTTCTTCCCTCCCTGGGCATGTGTGGCAGTTTTGCTTCCAGAGCAACTTGAGTCAGTTTTAAGAGTTCACATTTCTCAGTTGTGCTCAGACTCCTGCTGAGACACTGCAGGACTGTGGGCCCACCAGGACAGAATAGTCCTAAGCAATTGCTGCTCCTACTCCTCTTCTTCTCAAAACTGAGTAGCCCCAGAAGGATCAATTCATCTTTGAACTTGCAAGAATATGCCTGAACTTGGAGCAGATGCCCCTATACTGGATGGGAAAGATAAATTTAGTCTCTAAATCCTTTTGTACATCTGACTCTTTTTACCTTACTGCCTTTTTCTGTCTTCAATAGAGCTAATGAAGATAACATAAGGTCATATGAAATTTAGTATTGCAGTACTAAATACAAAATAATTGCAATGATCTTTAAGCATGCTGAACAAAAAGTGAATATTTAAATGGAACTCTTTCAGGTTGGTCTGAGCCCCACAGAGAAGTGCATGCTCTTACATAGCCAGCTGGAAATGCTTGACAGTGAGGAAAGATGGCATCTGGGAAGTATTCCTCAGACAGGGTCCTCATTACAAAATTCTGTGTGAATAGCCATAAAACTCAGAGATCTTTTTTGGCTGTTTTTCACCTATGTTCATTTTGTCTGTGTAAGAGGGAAGGCAATCTCATGGAACAAAGCATACATTCTGTAAGGTCTTGTTTCAGGATCTAACTCCAGTTTTACACCATTTATAGTATCACTCTGCTTATAATCCCACAGGGGCAATTACAGGATGAAATCAAGAACTGACTGGGATTACTCCTGATATACAGCAAAAGATGTCAGAACAAGCTCACTGGCTGCTTACTTTAATTGTAATTTTTTAATACTACTTAATGCTCTGAAATCTTTGCAGGGACTGACACAGGCCCAAAATACAGATTGTTAAGTACCTTCCATCAACAAAATCCTTGAGGAATTTCTGAACTCCTACTTCCCAGGGTGGTCAGCTTACTTGGAGAAGGGTTCTTGTTCTACACTGGTTTTATTTTTGGCTGGTTGCTTTGGTACAACTTCTAGTTGTTTGCTCTGAGCATATCAGCATTTTCTTTACACAAAAGTTGATCTGCAAATGAAGAAGTGCTTGTTTTACTTTGTATTTGGTTCTACAGAAGGATTTCACTAACACTAAGTCAATAGAATGAACACTCATGTTTAGAGTTGGATGAGATGACATGGAAGGGCTGTGTCACAGAAAGTCCAAAGAAGGGCTTGATAACAACATTTCAAAGGGGTAAGAGCTTTCTCCTCAGAAGGGGAAAGTTTTGAAATATACGTCCGTCCTTTAAGGATCTTTGAACTTATATTATTAAGAATATTCTCTCATTCTTTACCTTTTATGCTCCATACAGAGCATTTTTGACAGAATACATTTTCAGAGCAATCTACATTTTCAATTCAGTCTACAGTGTTTCAATACATTTTCCAGTACAGTCTACATTTTCAAAGTTCAGTGGAACATTAACATTTACAGAAAGTTTTAATCGACGTTTGAATGCCAAAACCACTGTGGGATTAATTAATATTTTGAAAGAACTTTGTAGAAGAAAAGTGCATGAGGAAAATATACTTTCTTAATTTTGATGCAAATTACATTTCCATAGTGCAGATTTTCAATTTAACTTAATGCCAAAAAGGTCCCAGTACAGGACTCACATTTTTACATTCAAACTGTTGAATGGAATGCTGAAAAGCAGCTCAATGCAGTCCTGAATTAGGACCATGATATAAAAAGAGAACAGATTGCAAAAATTGTCCCCCTGGACCAGTAAAGCCAATGATAACAGAACAAGAGAAACTGGACTTTCATTTTGAAATGTTCACAAATGCATTGTCTTGTCCTTTAGTACCCTGATTCTGACTGCCAAACGGAATAGAATGCCTCTGTCTCCAGGGCTAAAAAAGTTTTCTCCATGAAATAAACTGACTTAGATGAAATGCAAAATGATAGCCAAAAAGAAATCATACCTGGAAGGAACCACAGTTCCATGTTCGTCTTGGCTAATTTGGATGGGCTGATGAAAATTTCATTTCAAAGCCCTGAGGATGGCAGTGAGGGACCAGCCTGCATTAGGGGATGGAAAATAGCTCTGAAACTGAGGATTAACAGAACAGAAATGTTTACTGTCTGTGTTGAAAGCTTTTGACCTTCATATGTGTTCTTTGCCATAGGTGTCTGGTTCACCAGCTCTGTGAGAGCAGAGGACCAGCACCCCCACCACAGTTACTGGGGGATCACAGTAATAGACAGGAAAAAGAAAAAGTGCCTGGGATGTGGAGGATCCACCCCAGAGGGGTCAGGGGTGGAGGAGCAGCACTTGTACTGAGTAACTTCAGAAAGCTTTAGGAGGAAGAGATTGCCATTTCCATTTTAACTTGACTTGTGACAAGAGCTCTTGAATCTAGTGAATGAAGCACTACAGACTCTAGTGATTGGAAACTGGAATAAAATAAATTCATGCTATAAATAAGGTTCTGTTTTCCAGAGGGAGGGTAGCCACCAGCCAAGCAGCTCCCCAGTATGCCTGGTGCAGTCTCCGTCACCAGGATAGCAGTCTGTAGGGAAGCCATGAAGTGAATTCAGAGCAGGTCTCTCTTCTACAGGGTGTCACACTACAGAATCTGTCCTTTTATTAGCTAGAATTTCAATTTCTGTTATCCAGCATTTTGAGGAGAGTTTATTAGTAACACGTCCCTCAGGTCTTCTTTTCACTGTTTCTTTCTGTTCCCAATCACAACTAGTCTGAGTCATCACCTGGACAATAAACTCTGTGGCAGAGGTTTCTGAATATCCCTCAGAGGTTTTTAAATCTTTCTCCATATAAATCTCAGTAATTTTTGTTTTGTAAAATGACTGTCCCAAATCCTTAGTCACCTTTGAATTTCTCAGCATTTATTTTTTAGCACCATGCAGTTCATAAGTGTTCAGTACTGAGGAGCACTTCTACCTCCAGTATCACTATCTAATAAAAAACTGAACTACCAGAGAAACTTTCAGTTTAACTTTTTACTTTCTTTTCCTTCTCTTTAATCACTGCCTTTAAAAAACTCTTCCAGAAAATTCACACTGCTGTATTAAGGCAAGTGAAATGTTGCTGCAGTTTAATAGTGGCCAATAAGGAATGAGCTGTTTCAATGTGTTGTTAACACACTAGTATTGTTCTTAACTTTTAGAAAAATCAATCTTCAATTATGCATAGCAAATCATGTAAGCCTGCAGGACTAGATTAACGAATTGCCCATCAATGATCCCCAAAGGCACCTGTGTCCTTGCCATCAGTCTCTGATGCGGTACATTAAGAACTGAATTCCTTCCACCTATTGGCCCACCATTAGGTTTTCCTTCATGCTGGTAATCTCCCTGGAAAAGAAAATGTGAAGTTGAGAAGGAGAGGGAGTAAGAAAAACTGGTTCCTTTATAACACAGTAAGTAAGCATGACTCATGAGCATCATGAATTGCAGTGCAGTGCATTGAAATGACCACTAAAAACTGAATTTGTCAGAAGACACTGCACAAAATTTATAAAGAAGAGGCTCAAGAGTTTGGGCAGATGCTCTTTTAAGTAGATGTTTGAAGAACTGAGTTTGAGATTTGTGGCTACATTTTGCTGGTATAAAAATCTTATCAAAATTCTTGCCTGATACCTAGTACTCCTGAATTTTTTGACCATCAAAAGCTTAATGTAAGCACTAAATCTTTCATTCTGGTTATTGGAACAACAGTTGCATCTTTACATGCAAGTTTAAGATGCCAGAACTGGAACCTGTTGCAGACTGCACATGGTGAACCTCACCATGACCAGTTCACATTCTGCAGTTCTGCAATGCAGAGAGGAGAGGTAACCCAGAAGAATCTGCCCTGCTACCCAGCCTGACAGGGCTAAATTCCTTTGCAAAAGGAGGCACGTGTAGTCTATAAAAACTCCAAAGCTGCAATAAAAAACATGAGTATGACAGAGTTTTCCCTATTTTAGGCCTTCAGGGGTTGTTTCTGCATTATTTGAATGGTTCGTACTGAAGAATTAGAATGGAAATTACTAATTATAAGTAATATTTGAGCTTGTCAGACTAAGACAAAAAGATGTAATACAATAAATGCCAATGAATAGTGAATCATGTACTTTCATATATTTTTCTTTCCCATGAACTTTTAAACAATGGTGTAATAAATAAAACTGAAAAGGAAGCATTTATACAACGTTTATTGAATGGGCTGTGTAGACCACTAGAATATTTAAGTTTTTGATCGCTATACCTCTTGTCAAGATTTGCAATGGTTTGTTCTACACCTTCTTATGCTAGACTATCGCTGCAGTCTCCATTTGTGCTTTCAATAAACTCTTGTTTAATTGTGGATAAAGTTGATGCCAAATCTGATTCCGTTCAAACAGCATAGATAAAAGTTGTCTCAGATCTGGGTCTGTCATTCATAAGCATCTCTCATGTGGTTTTTTTTCTGCCTGTACCCCCTGCAGCCTTCAGAGGCAAAGGGAAGTAGCAGGCTGCTGCTCGGCACTGCCACTCTGGCTCCTAAAATCTGACCTTGAAAGGGAGACAAAAGGAAGACTAAAAACTGCACCAAAATTTCGCAGTCACTAATACTGAGATAGTTTGAGTCAAAAGACAAAGACGTGAGAGAGTACAATGCTCATGGACTTGCCAGCAGAACTCAAATCTAAAAAAGGGTAGGGACCAAAAGTTGAAAAAAACCATTAAGACAGCAATACTAAAACATGTGCCTCTGCTCTGTATGCGGCGTGTGATGTAAAGGTATATAAAAATCCTATGAATTGTCCCCAGACATCCATCAAAAAACAAATCTTTATGTATTGAAAAAGGAATTGCTTAAAAATAGATTTCAGTAAAGAAAATAATGAAATGCCTGGAAATTTATTAAATGAGACACTTTCTGATGTACAGCACAAAACAAAGATTATATAATGGGTGTCAAGATAATAAATTGTACTCAAATTCTTCTCACGCTTCTGAGTCATTTAGCCTGCTGTCCTTTTGAGTTGTCACTTGAACAAAGCAGCTGAAATGAACTAATTTGATATCTTATCTGATTTGTCTTTCTTTGGGAAGCATTCTTTTTCTCCACGAGTCTCTAACAGCAGGCTAAAAGGAGCGACAAATATAAGTGAAAATGCCAGTAAGAAAGACAGTTAGGTCTTTTCATTAGCTGAAATTTTGAGATATCTATTCTAGGCACATTTTATGTGTACACCACATATCTCTGATACACAGCTCGAATTTAAAGAAAAGTCATGGAAATTCTCTCTTATTGGAGAGTCTGAGAATCCAACAACACAACTACAACACAATGAGAGTACAGCACAATTGGAACGATGTGAAACAACACCCAAACTGGCCTGGCTATCAGAAGGCGCTCAGCTGCCTCAGCACAACTCCTCCCTGAAGCACAAGGGCAAGTTGCAGGGCCAGTTGTTCCATCTTTGGGTGCCTGCCCACAAATAATGTCATTATTTGCACTCCTCTGACCACTGAAGCTGGAAATGTGTTGAGGCCACCAGTGCTCTCTTGCTGAAGTCTCAGCAGGAGGCTCCTGGTGCCATGTGGCACAAATAGATAACAACTACAACTAACATGCCTAATGAAGGAACTCTTTGAAGACACAGGGAGGAGGCCAGCCTCACCCACCCCTGTGTGCCTGTCTGAGCAGATGTGTGCCTCTCAACCCACCTGTCAGCTTATCTTTTTCTTGCATTCTTAGAGAATCCATGATTGTATCTCATTTTTTAAACAATTATTTGCTGTTTTCTTAGCAATCACCTGGATTAAGACAGACACTCAAAGGGAATTTGGTAAGCCTTTCTTCATTACCCAGCTTGGATACACTCATGTTTCCAGCATTCTGAGAAGGTTTAAGAGATTGAGGCATGAATGAAAATTGCATGAAGCCCTAAACTTCAATGGGGTTTTTCAGAGGGGATGTCAACGTGTCAAACTCTCTAACAGACGAGTGGACCTGGAGCTCAGCAGAAAATATTTACTTCAGAATAAAACTGAAAACAGGCCTATGTGTGGGGAAATATCTGGCAGCTGGACTAAGGTGCTCTGAAATGTAGTATGCCTTAAACCAATCAAAATGAGATTAGTGGAGAATTTAAGAACCCACAGAAGCATATAGAGGATTATTTGGCAACATTATCATCCACAGAAAGAGATAGGGAAAACTAACAATATTCTCAAACACTGTTACCATCACTCAATGTTTTAGCATGAAACAAGAAATTTAAAGCTTTAGCTTTGGTAGTCATGCTATTCTGTAGCACCTTCACTGCTTTATCTCTCCCTCTTTTTCTTTTTGGCATTTATGAATATTTCACATTTTCCATGTGACTGGGGAGAAAAATAATTGGATTGTAATTCTCAAAGACTTAAAAAGCACAAGGCAAATAGATCTTAAAAATTTTTTTATTGATCTCTTCAATTTAAACAGAAGCTGGTTGATTTTTTTGAGACAGGATCATGATTTTTGAATTCTTAAAATACTTTTTAATAGATTTTTTGTGATTCGGGCAGAGACTATAGAGTGCTGGACTACAACACTAGTGTACTAAACCACTCAAGTCTATTTGCACCCAAACAATTAAAATATTAACAAACAAAAATGAAAACTAGTCAAAGCAGTGAACAAGAGAAAACCTAGTAGAAGCACAGATATGTCAATATGTGTCCTATTTTATTTTTATGCCAACCAATGCAAAAGCATGGGTGAATAACAACTACTTGAATAGCAATAAATAAGAAAATTATATAATATGTAGGAGAGACACCTAATACAAAGGAACTTAACAGACAGCCAAGGTAGTAAAAATAAATTTTAAAAAGTTAGTTGGATGAAAAAAACAGGTAATATAAAAAGGAAAAAATCTTTTAGGGTGGGATTAATCTTGCCTAATTTAAACCATTTGAAATGTTAACCGTTTAAATTTTAAGTATCTAATTTCATTATAATTGTCTAGTTTCTTGTGCAGTCAGTGGAAAGAAATATGTTACAGCCAAATTTAATTCATCTCACCTATCTTGAACAATGCTTTAGGGTGGCTATCTTTAGAAGATCTGGGCTCTCTTTCAACTGTAAGGGAATTTGGAACCACTGCCTTTGGAGCTACTTACTGGCTAATTAAGATTATTTGAGATGCATTTCACTCTTACATGGGGGAAAACTATAGGGGGAAAAAAAGCCAGTACAGATTTAAGAATGATGAAAAGAAGAAAAACAAGCCAAAGATATAAAATTACATTAAATATTTTCTTACAATTTTAAATTGTACTTGAAGATTTATAGCCTGTATTTTAATTGATACCCTAGTAATGCAGACAAGCTTGTCCTCTAAAGAATTTCTAAAATGTCTGCTTTTTCCCTCTGCACGTGGGGAATCCAGCCATTTTTAGGAGACTTAATTCATTAAAATTTGGAAGCCCAACTCAGGTGTTTCAATTTGAAGAATGAATTTGATTGCACAGCTTTGAAACAAATTTTGATACAAAAATTACAGAAGACACAGGAATTAATGAATAAATAAATAAATAAATAAATAAATAAATAAATAAATGCAATATCTTTTTGTCAAAGTCAAGTTCTGTCAAAACATCATTAATTTTCTTTAAAAATTAAAATTCTTTTAAAAATTAAATATAGTAGGCTTTTTACATTAGGAAAATCATAGTGAGACTGAAGAACAAGAGAGCTAATTGTAATGTGGGTAATGTATTAGTTATTTAAGGTGGGTAGGGAAGTGCACAAAGACAGAATGAAAATGGTGTTCTTCAGAGGTTAAGTAACCAGGGAAAGGTAACAGTGAGAATCCCCAAAAATTGCTTGTGAGATTAATTTACTAGTATTATCATTAATTACCTTAGCTCAAAAACGAGTATGTGATGGTAGAACTCTCTGTTATCATGACTTTGCCAGCAGAGAGGCAGGTCAGGAAGAAGAGCATGACGCGGGAGATTGTAGTGATGGAATTAAAAATTTAATGGTGTATAAGATGAAAGACCATGTGCTTAAGAAGAATTCCTGCATTAATAAGGAATTCATCAGCTGAATGAGGCAGAGAAATGGTGTTATGTGAGTGCAGGCATCTTCTGAGATACCACAGGGAAGCGGACATGAAAAAGTAAGAGTGCTCCTAAGATGTGTTGGGAGGGGTATTTCCAGCACAGGCTACTTGTCTGTTTTATCTGCACAGCTAACTGAAGCTCAGTGCAGGCAAAAAAATACTAATGGCTCTTGTGAGAAGTATTAATTATTTTTGTGGCTTTTATGAGACTTCCTCTGCTGTTCTGCAGACCCGTGTTCACCCCTTTGTGCACTCCTTTGCAGTTCCAAAGGACAGTGTGGCATACAATATGGGATAAACACATTACATGAATATATATTTAAATTGAAGCACAGTATTACAGTGGAAGGGAGGAAGCCAAAAACAATCTTTAAAAACAACCCTTAATAAACTCCAAAATGGATATATTTTGAGCAGGAATGCATTTAGGGTCAAAATAACAAAAATAAAATATTTCCTTTTCATCACTACATGCAATTGATGAGACTTTCAATAGAAGGCATTGAAGTAGTTTCAAGTTAGAGCTCAATTGTCTTCTGGAATTATACAGTAATGATGCAATTCAAGCACAGGACTGGACAGTGATTCAAGAGCTTCCTTCCAGTTTTCTGTCACAAACACATACACTACTGACGGAAAACACTGAAGAACAACCAGTTCAGGGGTAACAGGCTCTTTTCTAGAACATTTTGTTAAAAGATTCTACAAGGAAAAGAAGAGTGTCCTTATTTCCATTTATGGAGGAATAAAATGAGACATATGAAGATAAAATGTCTTTCCTTAATTACACACCAGGTTTGTGGAAGATGGAATAAGGTTCTTTAACTCCTGTATGACTTTCTACTTCTGGAAATTAGTGTGAAAGGCGGGGTTTTTCTTCTGTTACAAATAGCTATTTGTAAGCAACAAGCTTATAATTAGAAACAAATACACACCACATCAATTTTCCTTTTGGAGATGGTTATAAACAAGTGGGGCTGTTTCCTAGGAAATTATGCATTTTTGCTTTTGGGTATGGCTCCAGGTGTGAAACAGAGTGTTATTTGGAGAGCAATAAATTAAAAGAGCTCTGTGTTCCTCAATTCCCGTGGGAAAGTGTAGTCTTGCAGCTAACTGTCTTTCAGACTTGGGTTGTGCTCAGTGTGGTCCTGCCCATGCACAAACCAAGGAATTTTGTGTCTTGGTAGGTCTGGCACTGGGGTGTTTTCCCTGGAGACCCCCAGATATCCCGGTCTAGAGACAGCATGGGTGGGGCTACGTGTAAACACAGCCTTAAGATCATCCCAGACCAAGATGGCACTTACTTTGTCAACCTGACTTTGACATTTTTTTGCAGGCTGAATTTGGATAATTCAAACAATCTGCTCTAATAGTAATTTTTAAAAAGTTTTCTTTCCCATGCTAGACTGAGAGTGAAGAAAAGAAATACCAGTCACAAGATGAACAGAAGTTATTTACTCTGAATTTGTTGTGTGGCTGTGCTGTCTCTTCAGATTAGCTGCAATGTAATTGCCTCTAATTCCATTTCATCTGTTTTCAAAATTGTGTTCATTCCAATAGACTTTTTCTTCATTTTCTGTGACAGACTTACATAAAACTATTTCTGCTTACCCAAAAAAATGGAACTTGGTAATAAATTGTTTTATTACATTTTTAGAAAGAAGATGCCAGAGAATTATTCAGTAGGGTATGTATGTATTAGATACTGTTCATTGGCTCTCACACTTGATAGATTTACAGATTTAGAAAACAATGCCTTTTACTGAATAAAAGAAAAATATTTACAAATACAACAAAGCATTGATCTGCAGCCTGAGGATTTTAAATTAACTTTAGAGTTCTGAGACATAAAATATGTAGCATGTATATTATTGACATAGGAAGGTTGGATTAGATCATTAAAAAAACCTGTATTTTTAGTTGCATTAATTCTTTATTATGAATAAACCAAACAAACTACTAATAAAGTAATTTCAATAATGTTGTTGTTTTATTCTTCAACAGTCTTATCTGGGCAATTCCTGGATTTTCAGTTGCATTCATTATCCATTTATTTCATTTTGTTACAGCGTTTACGAGGCACTCCATGCCATGGCACTCACACCAAGAATTTATTCATCCTGTGTTAGGTTTATGGAAGGTCCAGGCCCATGGAAGATTGTGGGACTCAGAATGACCCACTGAGGGAAAACCACCCAAGTCATTCTCTCTCTTTCTCTGTTATATGACCTTTTCCAATGCCCATGGCTCCCTGGCTTCAGAGCATATGGGGTAGTGTCAGGGAGTTATAGCTGAGAAATCTCTTCCAGGGAGCTAGTACATTGCCTATCCAATCCTTGATTGACTGGAAAGAACCTGAGGCTCTTTAAAACACCATGAAATAGCAGTTAAAAAGAGCAGTTCCTTAAAAAGTTGAATAATGTATTTAATCCATTGTTCTCCTAGCCCTTTACCCTCCCCATGATCTTAAATGTATTGCACTTTTGTGACATACTGAGGTGTACCCCTTTTACCATCCAGATTTTGTATCCAGTTTTTCACTTGTTTTCCTTTAATATCAGCTTAAATGATTGCATCTAAATTGCATCATACCTAATATTAATGCACAGTGCAAAGTCAGTAATTTTGCTTTCAAATTTTGATCAGAAATTGCAAATTGCATAGGGGATAATTTGTGACAGAAATTGCTGGCCAAGATTAGAATGCATTTGAATGAAGAATGGAGACATACAATCAATTATGTTCTTAAGGAATACACAAATATCTTGTATTTTATATTCAAATGTTATCACAATTCTTAGCCCTGCTTATAAATATACAATGGTAATTGTGACTGTGAACATCTTGAATTTCACTCATATTCCCAAATGCAAAATCTCAGCACTCAGGAAAACTGTTATGAATTTATAACTCTGCCTAAAAAACTTCAAGTCCATGAAGACAAAAATGGAGCTTCTGTTAAGAATCCATAATTTTGCCAAAGGATTTTTTTTTGAAAGTAGATTTTTATGCATTTTTACCAGGTACCTTCAAGCAGAGAATGAGCCTTCTTATTTCTTTGACAGAAAAAATTTGTAGCCTTTCACTTGGTGTCACAGACCCACCAAAACTCACAAATAATATTTATGGAGCTATTTATTCTTCATTGCTGTACCTTGTAGTGATTTTCACTGCATCCCGTGTTCCCTGAGCAGCAGTGCTCCTATATGTGTCCCAGGATATAGGATGACCCTAATACCAAGGGGTATCCCAAAAATAAACACCATAGTTTATATTGCTGGTTAGATTACTATTTCATATTTATATAAACACCTATAAGGTGAAATCTACCCAAACTCATCAAGAGAGAGAAAATAATTTTTTCATTCCTAAGTGCTGTCTTCAGTCATAAATGTATTGTTAAGTTTATGAGTGGCATATTGGATATGTGTGTCTGTCATATTTTGGCTAGATTTTTTAAAATCCAGAATTACAGCTGAATAGTCTTCCTCTGTGTTTGAGGCAGCTCTTGGACTCCTTTTGCATGAGGATAAAGGGTGGTTTAGGCTGCTTACTTGCCTGTATGGTCCTGGGCTCTGTCAAGCTGTCTCAGAAAAGACAGCTCTTCTGTAAGCAGTAAAAAAGTGTGTTTTCCCCAGCAGTCTGTCGTTTATGATGACAATAAATCCATATCTCTGCAGAAGCAGGATCACATGGAAGTGCCTGATTCTCATCCTCACCTCCATCCCCCAGTCATGAGGATTCATCAGCCATCAGGATGTGGTTCTGCCTCAGTTCTTCCAGAAGGTTGTGTGGAAGTCTGGCCAGCAGGTCTGGCTGCCCTGGGCAGCAGGGTGTGCCCTGCATCTCTGCCGTGCCAAGTAATTCCCATATCATCATGGGCTTGTACAGGTTTGTGTGGTTCCTTTTCTGCTGAGAAAAACTGAACAAAAGTGGCTCATATCTTGTAAAACTGGAATAATGGAGCAGCTAAGTAGGTTAGTCAGCTCCCAGAGATCTTGTGTGACTGAACAACTCTTTACAAACAATTACTCCAGAAAAACTTCACAGCACAAAGACAACAGCAAATGAAGATACCTGAAAACAATGCTATCAAGGGCAGTTTACTCCAGAAGATGAAATGAGAGGTATGGTCTCTACCAGGAATCATTTCCAGGGAGCAGCACTGAGACTCAGGCAGTGAATGAGAAGCAAAACCACCCTTGGTAGGGCTTAACCACCTCAGGAAAGTGTGGCAGTGAATAAATGTCACATCTCCATGACAGGGACTCAGGTATATGAAATGAGACATTTAAATTTGACATTTTAGTCACTGAAATGTCAGTATAAGTTAACATGCTCTGAAACATTTGAGGAAATCCAAGGAAAGAGGTAACAACACTTCTGTATGGACTGGTTGTGCCTATTCTGAGGACAGAAATGGCCACACAGCACCTCTGGGCAGAGGCTGGGGCCAAATGCTGAGAGGACTCCAGGAGGAGACTGTGACACAGACACCAGCAAGGGGCTGCCACAGGAGTGAGGGTCAGGTCAGGCACTCCCTGATGGAGCCACTGCTGGAATATTGTGTTTGTAGCCTACAAAAGTCCTCTGTTACTGTTCACCTCACAAAATGAAATTAAAAAAGAACAGTAAGGGCCAGCTGTTGATTTTCCTGTCTCTGAAAATTACCTCTGGTAGAGCAATTCTAGGGCTTTGCCTAGATGGCTAAAGACAATCTGAAATTTAGGGTTGAAATAGTTTTCAGCAACAGGATAAATAGAAAGCATAAATACAAAATCTCATTTGTGTGCACAAAGAGGACTGTTACGTATTTTACACTCTAGAACTTGTATTTTTTAAGACTTATGTTTTAAAAAATACTTTAAATATATTACTTTTATTTTTTTCAAGTAAGTATATTTCATTCATATTCACCTAAACTTTATTGATGGGAAAATGTAAACTTCATTAAAATAGTGGAAAACTTTTAATGAGGAAAAAGAACTTCTATTCTTTTCATCAGATTTGAACTTAAACTTGTTATACTTTGATTCATGTATTAATAAAAATTGTTGTTATTCATTCAACTTTAGCATAAAACTGAGTGTGTGAAGGATGAAGGTCTTTTTTGAGACCATCCAACAGTCAAGTATTATTTTCCTGAAAGCCAGTTTGTTTAATTCCACCATTTTTTCTATCACATTGTAAGGGTCGGTCCGGAGTTT
>VXBI01012976.1:1497-12232 GCA_013397375.1 Toxostoma redivivum
GGGGGTGGGAGGGAGGGGAAGTAAAAAAATTCCTCTCACTTAGGCTTCTCCTGACTGTGACCTTCTCTCATACTTGCAAAAAAAAGAATTTAAAAAAAAATCTGCCAGCCAGACTTAAAACCTTGTAAGTACAACTTGTGCACAGGAGATACCAATCCATCCTTAGACCTGGGCCTCTGCTTCTCTCCTGGTTTCTCAGCCTCAGTGATGTGCAGCTGCATCTGTCATGAGGCATTATGTTATGTCAGCGATTTAATGCAATAAGAGATACAACTGGTTCTGGCAAGTAAGAAAACGACAAATCACTCTAGAGAATTTGAAGAGACAGTTTTCTGGAGGAACACAGGTGCACAAGCTGGGATTTAACAAAAGTTATTTGAAATGCAGGAAGTAAACAATAAAAAAGGCCATTTTACCCTAAGTAAATTTTAGAAGATAGTTTTTCTATACAAATGTTTTGCTACAGCTGCAAGTCTCAGATTCAAAAACTGACAAATAGGATTTCTTTCAAACTCCAACATGAATTGAATGGTAGAGAGTGAAAGAGAAAGAATTTCATATCCATTAGGATCCCAGTACTCCAATTTAACCAGGAATCAGTTGCAGACTGTAGAAATTGCCCAGTCTATACATCTCATTGAGTCTTCTGCGAGAAATTCAACTACTTTATGTGTTTGGAGTTGCATCCTCACATAGAATAAGCAGTTAACAAAGACCTTAGTGAGACTGCAAACCTTTCATCACAGAGATAGTCCCACCATTATACACTCACAATAATAAAGGGTCAGTCTGTCATATTCTGTCTTCACTGTTCTCTCCTGTGGATACAAAATGTTCTCGGGGAAGCACTACAGGAGTTAAACGATTCCATATACCCTGTTACCAAGGTTAAGAGAGGTTTTCACCACAAGATCACACACCTGTTTTACTTCACTTTCCGTCTATTGCCATCTATTTCATTGCCTCTTGCAATAAAATAGTGGTTAAAAACAAACACAAGATTACAGAATCACAGAATGTTTGGGGTTGGAAGGGACCTCAGGAGTTCCCTTAATCCAACCCCCTGCTGCAGCAGGTTCATCCAGAGCTGGTTGCACAAAATGATGTTGTCCAGGTGGGTTTTGGACATCTCCAGAGAATGATACCCCACAACCTTTCTGGGCAGCCTGTTCCAGTGCTCAGTCATCCTAACAACTAAAGAAGTTTTTCCTCCTATTCAGGGGGTGGAACTTTGTGTTTCGGTTTGTGCTCACTGTCCCTGTGCTGGGCACCATTGAAGAGTCTGGTCCCATCCTCCTGACACCCACCCTTAACACATTTGTGTGCCTTGATGAGGTCCCCTCTCAGTCTTTGCACCTTCAGCCTGAACAGGCCAAGCTCCCTCAGCTTCTCCTCGTATGAGAGGTGCTCCAGTCCCTCATCATCCTCACAGCTCTCCACTCAACTCTGTCCAGTAGATTCTTGATNCAGCAAAATCAAACCAGATCATGAAGAGGAACTAGCACTTCACTCTTTAGTTTTTAAAGCACAAGTCCCAAAAATGTGAAGTGACAGAATTTTTTTATGACATGCAAACCCTTTTATCAAGAGCAACATTTCTGTATAAACTTCTCATCTGACAGGTCTACTAGCTCCTCTTTGATTTTATTAAATCAGGATAGTAAGGGCCAAGAGAGACTTAGAATAAATTTTTAAAACTGCTTCTGGTCAACATGCAAAGCTGATAGCAAGGAGTTCTTGTGTCCAACCCTGCACAGTAGGAAGCTGAGATATGAGGCAGCTATGTGTACAGACGGGGAGGNCAAACTCCAACATGAATTGAATGGTAGAGAGTGAAAGAGAAAGAATTTCATATCCATTAGGATCCCAGTACTCCAATTTAACCAGGAATCAGTTGCAGACTGTAGAAATTGCCCAGTCTATACATCTCATTGAGTCTTCTGCGAGAAATTCAACTACTTTATGTGTTTGGAGTTGCATCCTCACATAGAATAAGCAGTTAACAAAGACCTTAGTGAGACTGCAAACCTTTCATCACAGAGATAGTCCCACCATTATACACTCACAATAATAAAGGGTCAGTCTGTCATATTCTGTCTTCACTGTTCTCTCCTGTGGATACAAAATGTTCTCGGGGAAGCACTACAGGAGTTAAACGATTCCATATACCCTGTTACCAAGGTTAAGAGAGGTTTTCACCACAAGATCACACACCTGTTTTACTTCACTTTCCGTCTATTGCCATCTATTTCATTGCCTCTTGCAATAAAATAGTGGTTAAAAACAAACACAAGATTACAGAATCACAGAATGTTTGGGGTTGGAAGGGACCTCAGGAGTTCCCTTAATCCAACCCCCTGCTGCAGCAGGTTCATCCAGAGCTGGTTGCACAAAATGATGTTGTCCAGGTGGGTTTTGGACATCTCCAGAGAATGATACCCCACAACCTTTCTGGGCAGCCTGTTCCAGTGCTCAGTCATCCTAACAACTAAAGAAGTTTTTCCTCCTATTCAGGGGGTGGAACTTTGTGTTTCGGTTTGTGCTCACTGTCCCTGTGCTGGGCACCATTGAAGAGTCTGGTCCCATCCTCCTGACACCCACCCTTAACACATTTGTGTGCCTTGATGAGGTCCCCTCTCAGTCTTTGCACCTTCAGCCTGAACAGGCCAAGCTCCCTCAGCTTCTCCTCGTATGAGAGGTGCTCCAGTCCCTCATCATCCTCACAGCTCTCCACTCAACTCTGTCCAGTAGATTCTTGATCTTCTACTGTTAACCCACAGGACACAGACTGAGAACTCCTCCCACTCTTCTTCACTGTAGCTCCATATAGCCTCCCATTTAAACCCATGATATATTTCCTCACCAGTCTAGTCAAAGTTTCCCAGATAGACACTCGGCTGTAAGATCCTTCAAAACTAAGAGTGACAGGAGCAGCCCTAGAGTTACAGTTAAGGAGAGGAGGGAGCATATTGTTCTTTTATGCTGGGAGTGGCCTTGGGGAGGCTCCCTTCCATCTACACACCTCCCACTGATACCAGCGAGAGCTAAGCAGCAGGAGTAGGAAAAAACAGAAAACTCAATGCTAAAGAAAAAAAGTTCAAAATACTGGAATTTTTACATTAAAAAAGCAAAAATTAAGTAATAATTTTTAAAAAGAGAAACTAACAAGACCGGCATTAAAAAGTGGGTACTGACTTCACCCAAACACCCCAGATGATTTTAGTGTATGATTTTTGTACGATTTTTGTATCTCAGAGCAGCCTGGCTCACTGATGTTTTGCCAGTACTAGAGATAATCTTTTGAAATCAAATTATATGTGTGCAACGTGAATTATGCTTTTGGCTTACACTGCAGTAAAACTGCACATTTTGCATATTTTAAAGGAGGGGAAGGGAGAAAGAAAAAATAGAGAGTTATATGTCAAAACCAACTTATCAGAGATGCAGATAACTCCAGACACAAGCAACATCTTAACTCACAGGAAGGATATGTAGTATCAGACACAAAAATAACATGGTATTTCCATGAGAAGTCATCACTGGCATAAAACTATTTTAATATTTCCCATAGGAATGTAATGTTGTTTGGGAAGAGCCAGCCATCACAGAACACTTACAGCTAACAATGGTAATCCACCATCTTCTTCCAGTGACACATGGCTCAAATGTGTTCCCTGTGTTTCCCCTATATCTAAAATAGCTCAGGAAATACAAGGATTTTGAGGGGGCAAGTTGGGCTCTGTTGCCAAGGATGATCGAAATATGTTATTTGTGTGTAAGACTGGGAAAGAATGGTCAACCAAATTTGAAATTAAACACCAATCTTGTTTCTTTATTTCCCTCTGGAAAGCATCTGATACAGTCTCTGAGAAATATCTCAGCAGTATTGGAGCCTTAGTCACTGTTTCTGGAGTTTTCTGGACATAAAAAATTATTAGGACATATCATAAGGAGTCTACTGGCCTAACAAGGGTTTATTTTTCCACTCAGTGGCACACCAATTTAACTAAGACACCAAACCAATTAATAAGCCCTACTAATAAGACCCACTATTAGCATATGCAGTGAAAGCAATTTCTGCTTGTGACTATTTATGAGAGTAGCTATTCACTTGGTAACCATTTACATAGTAACAGCACTAAAAAATGCATTTGAGGACAAAGAGGATGGAAAATTAAATGCTGTATCTTTTACATTGCATCATTTCAAAAATATATTTCCAGTGAGAATATAAAGAAAGGGGGAAATTCCTGCAAATAAGAGCAAAAAAATAAATATGTCCCCATGCTTGCCAGTGCCCCTTGAGTCAGCCATTCCCATGCACACATGCCAGCACCTTGGTGGCCCCAGCAGCCCATAATAGATCAATAAGACATCAGGGTTGCAGCAGTAACTGGCACTGCTAAAATTAAGGTCACCTTTAAGCCAGTTAAGTGTTCTCCCTGTACTCAACAAATCCACACAAATTAAAAAGAGTTAATTAGCAGGTGCCCCCTTTAAGCAGGAGAGCCAAGAGCACCAATTCCAGCTTTACCCACCCAGGACACTCCCTGTGGCCATGAGCCAAGTGAAGATAATCGCCAGGCATATTTCATTTCCACCATGTGATACCATTTTGCAAACCTCCCTGGAGGAAAGGATCATTATTCAGGAAACATTCTCCCCCAAGTGGTAGACACCATTTCATTTATCAGCTTCTTAATTGCTGTCTCAAACTATCTCGTTCCACTAAGGAAAGCAAAAAGAAGTTTTCTGGGAAGAGAGCCACCATCATGAGGAAACAGATTAAAGTAGGCCATTTATTTTCTGTTCTTATTTACAGTAATTTCTGGTTTGTATTCTCACTGAATCTCATCTCAGGGCAGTATATGTCAAGAGGAAATTTCTGTAAGATGCTCCCAAATTTTCCCCCATTTATTTTAATGAGAGAGAGATGTGTGTGAATAAAGATGCAAAGAGGAAATATCAGAAACAAAACGTCATGAGTGAGATGAGATTTCCCCAGCGTTGTAACTGTAGCATACCTGATACATGCATTTTTTGTGCTAGCTAGAAAAAGTAATAGCCTTCCAAATAATGAAAAAACAATCTTTCCAGAAGTTTCTGGGTTCCTCTATGGATTTCATCCAAATGTCATGCAAAATAAAAACACTGATACATATTTGCAGTAGGAATTCCTGAATAAGCCAACAGTAAAGCAAGGGGCATATAACTGACTCTACCTATGGTATACCAATCAAAGAAGTAACTCAGCTGTGAAATTTGAATTCAGCTGTTTTTCCAGATCCCTATCTGGCACGGATTCAATTAGATACTTATTTCAGATGGCTGCAAACACACTTCTCCCCATCAGTTCTGGCCATCTCTCTGCTGCTTTGCTGAAGAATGCAGATGATATTTCAGCAAATTTCATCTGCAATGAAATATCAAAGCTGAATATTAAGTTTGGTGAGTTTATTATTACTGCTATCTTTCCCTGGGAGGAGAGAAATGAAAGACAAGCCAGAAAAAATCTGTAGGCTAACCATATATTTAGTCAAGTGTATACTAATGGCAAGAATGAAATAAAAGTTAGCATCCCAAAGTGATACGAGAATCCCACATCAGCAAATGGCATAAGAATAACACAAAACTAAAATTAAAATTCTTGGAATTTTTAATGGGTTAGGTTTTGATTTATCTTTTCTTTTCCTCCCAGATAATTTCAGCAACCTTGAGAAATTTTGCAATGAAAATACAAGTGGACAATCTGAAACAATGAGCTGGAGTGAAAGGAAAAACTCACACTGTGCATGGGATAGAGTAAAACATTTCTAAGAAGAAGAAAAAAGAAATAATCCAATTCTGAAAAAAAAATATTATAATTCTTCTTTCTGCTCATAAAGAAATTAATTATTATAGAAATGCACACAACCAGGCAGAAAGTTGCTGGATGATATTAAATTCTTTCTGGTAAAAGAAGGAAAAAGACAAATCGTTTGCAATTACCAGGTAACTTATTGAATCACCTGCAGTGGTCAATCTCATTTTTTTACCAAGGATGAAATCTTCAGACAATGTAATTTTCAAAGTTGAAGAAAAAAGCCAAACAAACAAACAGCCAGCTGCCAAAAAAAACACCTTAGATAATACAATATCCTTGAAGAGACTCACTAGTGGGTCTCAAACTAATTGTTCCATTATTCACTATTTTAATCATCAAGGACAGCTTGGTCTCTGAATTCTATTTTTAAAAAGAGCCAGTTTTAATTAGTTTGGTTTCCCAGCAATCCCTTGTACCCATTGCTATGACTTCAACTAAAAAAATGTCAGAATAAAAGCAAACATATAGCTTGAATAAAAGATGTGTTTCGCAAATCTTAATTTTCCTCAGTTCTTTTGTTACCATTTCTGTTATTTTTTTCATTAGATGATCCATCACCACTGATCCCCCTCAGGTAAAGATTACATGACTGATTCTGAGCTTGCAGCACCTGCTATAATCAGAAAAATGCCCTTACTGAAAGAGCTCCAGCAGAATGCAAGGAGCAGCAGCAACCAGGAGGAGGCTGAGAGAATTCTTTATCCCTGTCTACAGCTCACACTTGTGCTCATTGAACCTCATGTGCTTCTTATAATTCCACTTTCCCACCCTGTCCAAGTCATCCTGCAGGTGACTCTCCCTTCCAAATACCAGCTTCCTCACTCAGTGAGGAAATATCACTTCCAAATATCACTAACTCACTTTGGCCTCAGCAAATTTGGAATACACTTTATCCCATATTCCAGATTACCTGTGATGACAATAAATAGTATCATGCCCAATATCAATCCCTGCTGGATTACACTTCCTGTAAAATCTTCAGTCTGCATGGAATACCTGCAACAGGAAGTCACCCAGAGTCACAAAGCCTAAAATTGATTGAAAGTAAAAATCTCAGCTCAGCACCTTAAGGGGCTATTGAAATCAGGAATGCTTCCTCTAATTATTCCATCAGAAGATTTGTGGCAGAAATACTTCAGTATTTATAAAAAATATTTCTGTTGAGCTCCCAGTCTGCATTTCAGTCACCCCATAGTGGACAAATGTGTCATTTTAAAATATAACATCATAAAACTCAATGACTGCACTATTTCTCCTCTTGTCAACATACTAATTTTCCAACATAATACTATTTGAATAAAGAAAACTATTCCCAATACATACCAGTACAAGAAAGAGGAGAAAATACCTGAAATTATTTAGTTAGAAATTAAAAATTGGGATATGGAGCTTTTAAATAAGGGCTTTTCACCATGAGCACAGAAAAATGTACATGTGGATTCATTTCATTAAGAAAATTGTTAGAAATCTGATATGATCTGTGTTCCTATCAGTTTATCTCAGCACATCTTGCAGGCCGAGGGAAAGCTGGGAATGTGAGACAAAGTATTATGAAATTAGTACAACTGGGTTTTTCCTACCCTAACATTCAGAAGATTTTTTTTTTCCTGAAAGGGATCAGTTCTCTAATAAGACTGAATTATGCACATCTCTGCCCTGGTTTACAATTCAAAATGTATTCTATCACCATCTGTTGAAACAAGAGAAGGGCTGATCCTTATCTCTATGGGAGATATCATCTGTTAATGGGCCATTAAGCCCCACTGCCGGACTGATAAAATTACATCATTCCATTGAGAGATGATCCAGCTACAGGGAGGAGCCATGCCTCTCCTACCTAAATAAAAACCGAGATTTGAAACAGCAAAGCAGCCTTTTCCCCTGGATTCCAGAAGAGAAAACCAGGCTTTTCCACATCATCGCTGGACCTTCAGAGGAAAACTGCCCCTTCTACAGGAGCACTGCTTCAACAGAACTGCATCTGTCATCCAGGAGGACTGCAGCCATTTGATCAGGACTGCACCAACACCCTGATTGACAGGGTGTCAGGTTGTATTCTGACTCTGTCAGTGGTCTTATTTTGTATTATTGCATGTATTCTATTTTTTCCTATTAAAATTGTATTACTGACTTGAAGTCTCACTGGTTTTGCTTTTTCAAACCAGTACAATCTCATTTACTGGAAGAAACCATGAGAAGAGTGGTTTACAGGAAGGGAAGTGTATAAGAAACACTAAATTGGATATTGAATAGCTGTTATAACTAAGGAGTCTTCATTTGATTTTGACATTTTTTTACTTGTCTCTTGAAAAGTATGTTACACAGAAGGGACTGCTGATGAATTTTTGACAGCACGTCTGGTTTCTAGGCTTTTTTTCAGGCATCTTGTAACATAGTCTCCAAACTTTATATCATAATTGCATGATAGCTCAAATATTCCTCATGTGACGACTCGTGAGAAATTAGGCTTCTTTCATGCACAACCTGAAACATTCTCTGGCTGTGAATACATAACTGCCCAGCAAAGGTGTTTTTGTCAGCAGAGCTGCTGAGAATAAAACAGTAGGATGTCTCACCAAAATCTATAAACTCTGAAATTCCCATCATGAAGGGTGAAGTAACTCTGTCACAGGCCCACTTAAAGCATTTTTGTGGGATTTTGTAAACAAGCCTCAGCATCCATTTACAAGGCTTTTAAGACTCGAAGCTGATCAAATTGTGGGGGAAAGTTTTCACTTAGCATAAAAAACTCCATCTTTCAGAAAATTTTTTAAAAATTAAAACCTAAGATCATTCAGTTCTTTTCCAGAGGGACTGGGACGTAAGCAAGAGTTCCTGTCACTGGCCAGGGAACAACCAAACACTGTTAACTACTATCAGCAACCACAGATCTTACTCCCCATGATTTGTAACAAACTAAGTTTTGGCCTTAGGTTCAAGTTCCCAGTGAACCTTTGCTGAGAGGCCCTGTGTGTTTCTACCCAAGGCAGAATAGGGGACTATCAATTATGTGCTGATAAGCTCTGGAAGGGATGAAACCAACTGAGATACAGGTAATCATTTGAAGACAATAATGAACTAAAAAAAAGCCTGCAGCAATTTGTTTCATGTCATACATTGACAGATTTAATTCTTACAGAATTATGGCTCACAGAGATGTTAAGTTATGACATGAACAGATGAGAGTACCTCCACACCATCTCCAAGTGCAAGCTGTTACCCCAACCCACCCTGGGGTGATATCAGTGATGAATCTTTCGTAAAGCAATGCTTTTAGTGCTCTCTCTTTGCTTTGCACTCACAACAAGGTAGAAACCTGCACACAAACAGCTGCTCTGAGTTCTCACAAATTCACACCCTGCCTCCTCCTGCTCTAATGTAATTGTTTGCCCACACACCTGAAAGTAACACAGACATATGTCAGATTTTACTAACAGGATTGTGGCAGGTGCCTCTTTAATTTGGAATCATGGTAGTGAATACTTCATCAGCATTTGGGTAATCATATTTGCAAAGTGGTAACATTGCAGGGCCTAAAGATGGGTACAGGCACACCTTCCTTAGGGACTCTGTGTGTTGGGCAACTGCTGCACTGTGTGCCTCCCCTGTGCCTTTTTCTAAACATATACTGTTGACATACATCTTACAAAAAGAGGCTAAAGAATTTTTAAGTGCAAAGTTAAAGTGGTGTTTGCCATTCAGACATGGCATTAGTGTTATGCAGAGGACAGGACCTGGCACAGAAAATATTTTGAAACATCTGTGATTTGTTTTGTTTTTGTCTCTTTCCCAAAGCTGAGAAAGCTTTTGTTGTTGGTATGTTTCTGAAAGGTTTTTTGCTTGCAAGAGCAAGGCTCTTTAAAGTGTCTGGTAAAATGCTTCAGTGCAGAATGCATGAAGGGCATGCATTAACATACATTGATTACTTGTATTTTTAAATGTAAATGTTGTCTGCTCAGCATCTGATGGAATTATACCAGTACAGTCAGTGTCATTGACATCCAGCTCCCTGTTCTGAAGCTTGACAATATCTCTGATTCTACAGTTTTTATTTGGATAATATTCATCGTGGTAACAGAAAACTACTCCAAAACACAATAGCTTCTGTTTCTCAGATTTGACTTCAGTTTTAATTTCCCAAGGTGTTAGTCTTTGACAGAGGGTTCTCGGTTTCCCTGGCAGTGCCAGCACAGCACTGATAGCCTGTGACTTACTTTGTGCATGTCCCCAGCTCCATTTTCTCCTGGAAGCAGCAATCAGATTCTACTCAGAAGCACTCCCAGAATCAGTGACTCCTCCTCTCCTCTGAGTGTTGTAGGCCAAAATATGTCTAGAGAAAATATTTTTAGTGAACTCTTGATCTAAGATATACTACAGGTGGGGGAATCCCACTCTTTGCAAACATATATCCAGTGGCCAAACCCTCACCCGTTTTCTTTCCAGACAGGACAGAGACAGTTTAATGCCACCTGGTTTCTGGAGTCCTCTTGTGGTAACTTTTGTCCTGTGACAAGCACACAGAGCCTGGCTGCAGTGGTCTCCACACACTTGGGCAGCCACACACCTCGTTCTCACCTCTGAGCCCTTGTCACAGACCCTAAAACAGGGATCCCTTGTCTGAAGTCCAAAGCAGAAAGACTTTATGCTTTAGCTCTAACTTAATGAATGCAATAGTACTTAACTCTACAAATACAAAAAATCCAGAAGGAAACAGGAACAAATCCTACCTGACTCTAAATTCCCCAATTTTAATAACAGGTCGCTACTGGCAGAAATTTGAATCACATTAATAGAGCCACCTTGCCTCCCACTGTTCATTTCTAGCCTGTTCTCTTGATGACACAGGGATACTGTTTTGGTTTAGAGTAAATT
>VXBI01012992.1:0-11414 GCA_013397375.1 Toxostoma redivivum
AATTATTAAAAAAAAATAAAAAAGGTAGAATAACTGCAGATTTCCACAAAAGTATTCCTATGTTTAGAGTTATACATTTATCTTAACCATTGAAACATGAAGGACCTGTGTTTGAACTCTCCATTCTCACCTAAAAAAATCCCCGAATCCAGCAAACAAAACAAACAAAACACCCAAACCTAAATAAAAAGTTGCCACTTCGAGTGGATGAAATAATATTCATTATTTTATCCTATATTGCCAAAACTACTTGTAATCCTCTTTGGCAAAATTGAGTATTCTTTAGGTAAGCCTGCAAGTTACTCTTAGAAGTTAACAAACAGAAATAGGCAGGCAATATTGTTCAGTCAAGGAGCTTAAGAGTTTTTTCAAATTACCTTTCTCAATGTATCATTGAATCTTTCTTATCTATTTTTTGATTTTTTTTTCCTGCCCATTGACTTGTGGTTCCACAATCATTCTGGTCCTTTTTCTTATATCCTAAATTCTTATGAGCAACTAAGTGTCTGTTTTCATACCTTTATGTACTAGCATAGACACTTCGGTCTTTTTTTCAGGTATATGTAGTAGAAATATCTAGTAGAAATCCATAGAGTATCATCTCACTCTCACTGGAACCCCAGTCCTTTCTTGGTTCTTTATTTCATTGATATTAATATTTTGCCCTTAATTGAGAATTATAAAATAAAATAAAGTCTGATATCTCTGCTTTCGTTTCGTGGTTTAGGTGCTTATTCATAAGCTTGGATCTGAAAGCATTGTTCTCATTCATTCTTACATCCTCGGAACACAGATCAAAATTATGCCATTCACTTAAAGTGATTTCAAGTCTTTTTCTCTTGAAGAAAACAGAGTTCTCAGTTCAACCAGTTTCATAAACTACTTTCCTGAGTATACCAAATGATCTTATGCAGTTGGTTTTGTTTCTCTTCATTTAAATATTATAAAATTGATAATTCTATCTAATATTATATTCTATGGCCATTTTTTTTCTAGCTGTACTTTGTAAAATTGCAAACAATTCTAAACCAGCCAAGTAGCCACTTGGTGGTTTAAGAATTGTTTCACAATTAAATTTGCTCCTATTGCATTCAGGAATTTTTCTTTCTTCAGAATAGTAGTTTAAAACTAGTACTAGCACCACACAGTTTTCAGGGGCATCTTTTTCATAATTCTGAAGATCTTTATCTATTTCTGACTAGCGCCCTAGGTGACTGTAAAAAGCTCTCACCAGTAAAAGTTCACTTCTTTACATACTTCTCCCAGATATTCACAGGTACTGCTTATAAATTCCTCAGGAATCTGGAGACTGGATTTACATGACTAATTAATCTTGCATTCATTGGTTTTACCAAAACTGGAGCAGATATTTCACATGAAAATTTGGGTCAGTGTGAGCTCTTTGCTTTCTGCTTTTTATGATTCCCTGTTACTAGCATGTTGTGCTTTTAGAGAACAGAGCAAAGTGCCACGTACACAAAAACCATGCGAGGGCGAGAGGCAAAAATATTTTGGTTACAAAATTACAGTCACAGAATATTCTGAATTGAAAGGCACCCACAAGGATCATCAAAGATCACCTCCTGGCCCTGCACAGGACACCCCAAGAATCACACCTGAGATTATTGTCCAAACACTTCTTTGACAGGCTTGGTGCTGTGACCATTGCCCTGGTGAGCCTATTCCAGTGCCCAGCCACCCTCTGGGTGAAAAACCTTCTCTTAATACATAACCTAAACCTCACCTAACTCAGCTTCAGGCCATTTCCTCGGTTCTTGTCACTGCCATCAAAGAGAAGAGATCAGTGCCTGACCCTCCTCTTCCCCTCATGAGGAAGTTGTAACTGCAGTGAGGTCTCTCTTCAGTCTCCTTTTGCCCAGGCTGAGCAAGCCAAGTGACCTCAGCTTCTCCTCATGCAGCTTTCCCTCTTCATCATCCTCATTGCTGTCCTTTGGATGCTCTCTAATAGTTTATTATCTTTTATTATGGCACCCAAAACTGCCCCCAGCACTCGAGGTGAGGCTGCCCCAGCTCAGAGCAGAGCAGGACAATCCGTCCCTTGCCCAGCTGGCCATGCTGTCCCTGATCCCCCAGGACACAGTTTGCCCTCCTGGCTGCCAGGGCACTGCTGGCTCATGTTCACCTTGCCACTGACCAGGACCCCCAGGTCGCTCTATCCTGGCACTGCTTTCCAGCATCTCATTCCCCAGGCTGAACCTACATCCAGGATTGCCTCATCCCAGGTGCAGAATGCAGCACCTGCCCTTTTTAAACTTCATCCGGGTTGTGACTCAGGAGTGAAAATTTGTTTCTGAATAGAATACACCCTGCTGAAAATACTTACCAGCTTTTATAGCTAAATATTATTTATCTATAAAATTTATTTTAAGTTATCTATGAAAAGAAGCTGGGTTTTTTTTTTTTCCAGGGGAAGTATATCATCACAAAACCAATTTTAAGCAATAAGAGGAAAACAAAAGTTCAGTAATATTCTCTCAAAAACTGATACAATTTCAATCCTAATCAGATATAATTTAAGTACATTATGCTGTCCTTTGTGGTGATAAAAAAAAAATGAAGAATGCATACATAATGAATATATCATGTTCTAGTAAGTTTTTGTATGGTTAGACAAAATAAGATTATAACAACTTCTTCAAGGATAATTTCCAGAAAAGTTTGAGAGAATTCAGTACTCCACTGAGACATTTTACAAGCCTCCCTTTCTCCAAAATGAACCCGCTCCTGAAACCAAACCTTCGGCTCTGAAATGTCCAGTGGACATTGGGTTATAGTGTGGGTTTTAGTTTTCTCTTTTGTTTGGTTGGGGTCTTTTTGGTTGAGGTTTTGTTTTTTTTTTCATTGAGTTGAGTCTTCAGAGAGGCCGGAAAGAAGAGCAGGTCTGCTTTCCATGGTAGGGCCAACATAAGGGTTATCAGTGACCAATTTTCCCTTGCAGAGAGGCAAAAAAGAATGACACGAAGTCTGTCCACACTGGTTAACAATATTTTCCACTTTTTATTTATTTATTTATTTATTTATTTTTAAATAAACATTCATCTTAACCTAAGATTGCAGAAAAATATCCTTTGTACTATTAACATATCCATCCATTTGATTGTTATATATCCTGAAAGGGAAGAAAAAGCCTTCAGTTAACCACGTGGTGAACCTGGAGAAACCTTTTTCAATTACCTCGGGGCAGATATGTTTCTAGAAAAGTCTGAGGAGAAGCTGAGAAAGACTTGGAAAGTCATTATGAAAAGATTAAAAACCACCCCAAACCAAAATGGACCACAACATTCCCAAAGAGTTGCAGATTATTCCCTTGTGCCAGGAATGAGTATTCTACCTCTGCTGCTAGATGATAGTGAAAACAAGTTGTGAGTTCCACTGTTGGAATAGGCAAAAGTTAATCTCAAGAGGAAAAGCCATTTTATCCTCAGATTCAGTTACAATAGAAGAAGCCTGACAAAACAAATGCTGTGAGAAAGGATATGTTGTCTGTTTATAACTGTATCAGGGTGGCAATCCCCAGGGAAGGAAAACAGCAATTTAATTTAAAGTCTAGACATTAACACTGAAACAAATGAGGATAAAGTAGCATGACTGCTCTTGCTGTGAAAATTAGGTTTCTGCTTGCAAAAAGCCAAAATGAAGCCAAACCCAAACCATTTAAAGACTGAGTTTTCCTGGTTACTTTCCCTAGTAAGAGAGTTGATTCTTCACCCTGCAAGGATGTCATTTGCTTAGCACAAATTACCAGTCTTCATGCAGAAATATCAGCTGCAGTGGTCTGTCTTATGCAAAATGTCAGTCTCAATAATTTGAATAATCCCTTTTACACTAAAGTATGATGTAGTCTAAGAATTTGCACACACTAAACTGGGATTTGCATTCTCAAATACAAAGTTCTCTTAAATTATTACAGGTAATTTTTAGTTGAAATAATATTTCTTAATGAAAGTTTTTAAACTGCATGAGGTGGATGAGGTTCCCTGTGTCATTACATACAAGATAAGAAATATATTGTGTTCATTAATCTATGTCATAGGAGTATTGAACATACAACTACCACATTTTCTACATTTGCTAACACCTGAGAGGTCACTGCTAAGGGTTAAAGACTTTACTAGCACAAATTATGAGACTTACTGCTAGGTGAAGATGTACCACAATAAATAAGCATTTAAATCTGGGTTTCAGGTAGATAGTGAAATGAATTAATTTATTTGTTGTACAAGAACTTGGGGAAAAGATTGGCAATGTTTTCTGTTGGTTTTCTCTGCAGAAGAACTTCTTCCATTCTCCCTTTAAGTATCAGTATTCCATTTTTAAAACTTTCCAAATATTATTTGGAAATATTTATCTTCTTAATAGAGGTAGATTTATCCATTTATGTAGTAGTTGGACAGCCTTTCATATAACTCCTTCATTTTCTAAGCAGATTTAGCCTAGTTATCTTGAAATAATGACATGTTGCCATGTGAAATCTAAGCACAATTGAAGCCAACAGAACCTGAAAAAAGAAGTGTGCATAGTCCAAGTCTTGTGGTATGACTGTCTTCACCTGGCCCCGAGACTTCCATTTCTTCCCTTCTCAGATTTTTCTAGACATAGCCATGAGGTATTGTAAATGTTTCTTCTAAAGGGGTAAATTCTAAAGACAGTCTTGCTATACAACAGATCTGCACAGAATACTTGAAATTCTACTTATTTGAGAAATTAATAAATACACTCTATTCCATTAGAATCATAGTGGAAGGATCCAAGGTTTTAATTTTCAGCTCCTAAAACCCAGGAAATTTTTCAAATAAATTTCCAATCATACTTTATGGTAAAGTATTGTGAGACTCTAGATAGCTCCACAGGAGCCTAAAGGTTTTACATGTGTGAAATCCATGATCTTAAAAATTTGATAGTGTCCCTTTGATATTGGATAAACCTTAGGTCTCTCACTTTAGATTAAGGATACATTTCTGAAATATTTATTACCAGTTGTAATGTTTATTATGGGTGTTGTTTGAGAGAAGTAATGAAGTTTGATCCTTAGCTCCCTTGGAGAAGTTGTACAAACACAGACATGGTCCTATGCCCCCTCCCTGCCAGCTCAAGTTTGCTTTAATCTTGCATTTAATTTGGAGACATTTTGATTCTAAACTTGGCTAGATAACAACTAGAGAAGATTGCTAGCAACTAAATAAAGTCTCATGAGTTAAAATATTGTGTAGGTACACTTATAATGTCCAAGTTGCTCTTTAGGCTGAAGTCCACTCTTATACACCAAAACATTTAAAGCTTGAAAAATACAAGCTCAAATTCATCCAAGGAGAGTTAGGGGGGTGGGGTGAAGTAAATGTTTGGAAGCAATAAAAGCAAAATATTATTCAAATAATATTTAAACAGGGCTTCCAGTGGATTACACCTATCCCTCTGTGTCTGTTTTAATAGACTCTTACAGAAAAATATGGGGGTTTTCTTCACGTTTGTTTAGCAAAGCAATACATAGTTTCCCCATTCTTTTGCTGCAAGTTCAAGTTTTTGTTCTCATTGTATATGTTTACTTTTCTCCAGCATCCTTTTTCCTTCCTACGTTATTTTTGTGTTCTACTCATGACTTTTTTTTGCACCTATCATAGCACAATTTTGCTCTTCTGTTCTTATTTGAGTGGTAGCATCATCTCTGCATTCCTTGTTCCTGGAGATCTCCACTCGCTTACAGGTAAATAACGAATGAACTTCACAGTAACTTGATAGACAAAATTATCTATTTGCCAGTTTTAAAGAAATTATATGTTTTCCCCTCTGCCTTTCATACATCATATCTACACAAAAACGAAAAGCCAGGGGGCTGAGAGCATATTTTTGTTGTACCACTTCACTTCCAAGCACAATTCTGACTGGAAGCATTAGATGATCCTGGATTATAAATAGGCTATAATAAATATTAAATAACTAATACACAGAGCCAGATGTCCATTTCAACAATTATTAATACTGCTACTTCTTTTATGCTCATGAAAAATCATAGCTAAAAAGAACCTGAAAAGACAATTATCTAATGTCCTCATTCAGATATGAAGTACAACACATCTGGATAAATCCTATTTACTATGTGCTTAATCTGTTTTAAAATTTTCAGTACGAATTTGTCCTGGGGACAATGAAAAAAATACCATAATCATATTTTGGTTTACAGACTGTTCTTTACTACCAGCTTTCCTGATTCATAAATCTTCCTTCCTGAAAATTAAGCCCTTTACTGGTTGTGAATATTAACTGAACATTGTGCTGCTTGCAGAAACCTTTTAATTTGGGAAAGTATTACCATGTCTTTCCATTGCCTCAGTTGTTTATTTGGGGTGCAGTGTTTTGCTTGTTCATTTGTTTGTTTTTAAAATAGGAAACTTCCTTTTTTTTTCCAATTTTTTTCATAGTTAATGTTTGCTTACATTTATAGCCTTTGCTTTATTCCTTAAATCTCTCTGATTTATTTACAGCATATTTTAGGAATGATGTCCAAAACTGAACACTTTATCCTACTCATAAAAGCTGATAGAAGCTTACATTAAATTTTAGTAATCAGTAGGAAATTAAGAATGCTTACCCTCCTTATGCAATATACACTTCATCAGAATGGTATCTGCCTTTCTGTAATGGAATCTCCTTTACTATAAATTTAAGATTATATGTTTTCATCTCCACATCCTTCTCAGGAGTACTGCTGCCCAGCTGGTCATTTTACATTTATGCATTTGAAATTTTTTTCTGAATGTAATGTTATGTTCATGTCTTCCTTAATTATATGTGTTTTCTCCAGTTTATCAAAGTAATTTTGAATTGTCATTCTACTTTGCAAGCTCCTTGCATCCCTTTCCATTCTGGTATCATCTGTTAATAGTTATACTTAATTTTCAATCACTTATGGAATCATTCAGTGGCATAATAGTCTTAATAGCTTTTTAAAAGAGTGTACTTTCTTTAGACTCTTAGATTGGCCATCAGCTATACCCTGGATATAGGCTTTGGATTTTTTTTACCTAGTTAAGTGTCCATGTTCCAGCAATTAGATTTTGACTATATTTAAGTAGATTGCTTAGGAGAATGCTAATGTGCATGGTGGCAAATGAGCTGCTAATATCACCATCTATCATACTTTCCCCTTACCCAGAAGCTAGTTACATTGTCAAAGAAGGAAAACAGATTAGTTTATAATGTTTTCTCTTGATAAACCTCTGTTGGCCATTTTTCTCTCACCTTATTGACCTCCAGTTATTTACAAATTGATGAGTCATTCGGTTCAGTATCTTTCAGGCATGCTGGCCTTGTAAAGCTACAGTGATGTTCACAGATCTGATTATGTTCATTGAGCTCAGTCAGATCTGTGTAGAACAGAGCTTTGTGCACAGCCATAGTCACTGTTACCAACCTCAGCTGGGAGTAGTAGCTTTTTCTTTTTTGATGTTCTGGATCCTGTTCTGAAGATATTAACTATTATTATTGGCTTTGATCTCCTTATGCTAATAGTTCTGATCTTAGCTTTTTGAGTATCCCTTTAGATTACCCTTCAAAGAGTGGAATGTTTACAAAGAAATCCAGAGAAGAGAAAACTGGTTTTAGCTACTGTCAGTATTTTCTGAAATGGCTGCAGCAATATTTTTGCTCTTCCACTGAAAAATGTTTCTAACTGTTTTTCTTTTAATATATCATGTGGTTAAAATTTTTGCCCAGCTTCTTCCTCTATGGGAATATTTTTCCTCAAAACTTTGGAAGTGGGTTGAGAGTAAATTCTGCAGCCACAGGGCACTCTGCAGGTTCATATTCCAGCAATGACACCAGAGTGTGTCTGACAGGCCTCATCTTCAGTCAAATCCAGATATAGGAAGCTCTCCCATGGAAGTGTTTAGATCACAAAGATAGTTTCAATATGCTGGCAGGCAAGACACTCAGGAAAATCAATCTGAATGACTGAAAGGTATGCTTCAAAGGTGGACATGTTGAAAATCAATGAACTTCCCCCCTATAAGGAATAAAAAATTATCTTGCTTATACTTAGAATGCTTCTCTTTGAAAACAAAGTAGATTAAATTAAGACCAATTTAGATTTTGAATCAGGTCTGCATAAAGTAGTTCAGCAATATTTAATGCTCTAAGAATTGATTTAGATTTTCTGACAATTATTATATTAAAAAGAATTATTGTTTTTTCTCTTTCTGTCTTCTGCAGCACTAAGCACATTGCTGGTGCTTGAAACAAATAATGAAAAGTATGGAATGTTTAACATTTCTATCTTCTGGTTTTTGTCTGCCTCGAGTTATATTTTTAAAGGATTTTAGTAGAGGCATAAAAGCAATATTTTAGAATAAGGTTTTTTTTTTTCTTTTCTTTTCTTTTCTGCTGCTTGCTAGAAACTTGCAAATTCCTTTTGAAATCCTTTGCAAAGACTTAAAACAACCAAATGGGAGAAAAGAGTGGAAAGCATTTATACACTGAAGCTGATGTACTCCCCTTACACTCACTGAATTCTCCTTCCTGCATCAATGTAAAAACTGGAGGATCTTTGCATCTCTGTAAGAGCAAAGATGCCATGATCAGCATTTGAAAACAGTGCAACAATCATATTTACTGAGCATTGTCTAAACAAATGGATCAAAAATTATAAAGCTTTTGTAGGCATGTGCATTTTTCGCAATTTTCCTTAGCGCTCACATTTTACAGTAAGAGAAGTCAGGAGTAACTTTGTTGGCTTCCACTTCAGCAGATTAACTCGGCTCTAGAATAGCATTTCTGAGAACAGAATTTGTCCTCTTGGTAACAGGCAAAAAGACACAGTAAGCCTCTTGCGGGGATTGTGCAGCAGAGACCCCAGGGATGAAGAGACTCAGCTGGACCCAGCCATATGGAAGAAACGACAGACTCCCTTGAGCATTTCCAAACTACACCTTGCTGAAGGCTTAGTCATCCCTGCTGGGGTTTGCCATCGAATGAAAGACAAATCACTTTCACCTATTACTGGAGTCTCAAGAGCTGTTATAAACCGCATGGAACTGAAGTCACAAGCAAGGAAGAACAAAATGAGTTAAAATGTTAAGATGCACATAGTATTCTCCTAGGATTGCAGAAGATGCGCTGATAATAAACGATACATTGGGAAAATTTATTAGGAACATTGCGTGTATTAAGAAAACAATTTTTTTTTTAATGGAAGATGTTTTCTAAAGGAGCAGTGTTAACGTTGCTACTCGACATATTTTAATGTATGGGATAACACTTGCCCCTTTTATTTTATTTTCGAAAATAACCTATGAGAGCTTCTGGTGTGTTTCACACTAAATCTGCAACCAAAGAACATGCCACTACAATCCTTGTCCTCTTTCCCAGACAAGACCTTTGGGTGAGACTCCCAAGGCATTTCCAAGTGCAGCCCAGTAGCGTTTCAGCCCCCTCCCTCCCCAGCTAAAGCTCACACGAGCATTGCGAAGGATCCTGGTCCCGCTCCCTTCTCTCCCTTCGCCCTCGTGGAGCGCCTGACACGCGCTGGCCAGGGCTGCGTGGCAAACTCCGCGCAGCAACTCCACGCTCCGTGCGGCGGGGAGGGAAGAGTGGAGTGGAGAGGGGAGTGGAGAGTGGAGTGGAGAGGGGAGTGGAGAGGCTCTCCCCGGCCGGGCTGGGGCAACCTGCCTCCCCCGCCGCCGCCGCGCTCCCCCAACTCTCATTCATCGCCGGCGCCGCCGCGCACCCCCCGCCCCNCACCGCCCCCCTCCGCCGTTTCCCTCCGCGCCGGAGGAGCGCCGCCGGCAGGGAGCTGAGGGCCGGGCTGTTCGGCACCAGCACCGACAGCTCAGGTGCACCGGCGGGATCGGGGAAAAGGCGCCAACCCTTCCCCAGGCGCTGTGCCTCGGGGGGCTCCGGGAGGGGAGGAAAGTTGCTCTCTTTCCTGCAGCAAGCATAGGAACTGCTGAACTGGCCTCACCTGGAAGGACTGAGCAGTTCCCACCTCTTCCATCAGGTGCCTTTGCCGCAGCAAAGCCACGGTATCCGGGAGACCACGGGGAGCAGAATAACACCCCTCCCCGCCCCTCCCGCTCTCGCCGCACTTCCCTTGTTATCTGCTCTGTCTCGCCGTGCTCCCGGGATCACAGGAGGATCTATAACTGTGATCTGTCACCGAGGAGAAGGTCGTGGATGAACTCCCTTCCAGCAGGGCAACGAATCACTTCTCGACTGCTTATTATTAACGTGTTCTAGGACCAGCCCTTTCCTGCTAAACTTGGCTTGGGAGCGTACAGCAGGAGGGGGCGCGGGGGGTGGAGAGCCAAGCCCAACAGCATCTTGTGTGTTTGACTTTTTTTTCCCCTCCCTCCTCCTTCCCTGAGACAGTTTGATGAATGCCTGCGAGAGGGGTATGATTTGCTGAGGCGCCTGTGGCAGGGCGGTGTGTGCGCGGTGTCAGCCCCGCCGCCGCCCCCCGTGGGGCTGTGAGCGGCCCGCGGCGGGGGACGCGCGTGGGAGCGGCTGCAGCGCTGTGCGGGCCGCCGCGCAGGAAGCGCTGCTGGGGCGGACGGCGCTCCGCGGCCTCTCGCCGGGGGCTCAGCGGGCAGTCACGGCTTTGAAAGGGGCGAAGAGGAAGATAAGTAGCTCGCCCAACTCCGCCGCACCCTGAGCCGCTGGGTTTGCTTCGCCATCGCAGGGAGCGTGTGAAGACGAGACCCAAGAGCCGCCTCTCCCAGCCACCGACGGGCTAGCGAGGGACGGCCCTGGCGCGGCGGCCCCGCGCCTAGCGAAGTTGCCTTTCAGCCGCGGACCAGTGCCACCCGCCTCACTTTGCCGGGATTGTTTTCTTGACTTGGCTTTGGATAGAAAAGACTTCGCTATCTCCGCACCCTGAAAGTTGCCCGAGCGCTCCCCGCGGCGAGGAGGAGGGCGGCGCGCCCCGCGCCTCCCCGGGGCCGAGGCCGGTGGGCCCGGCTGGGCTGCAGCGGGCGGTGATGATGTGCGGCTGGGGGAAGCTCACCCTGTCCCTGGGGCTGCTGCTGGCGATGGCGGTCGCGGTGGCGCCGCAGCCGTGCCCGGCGCAGTGCTCCTGCTCGGGGAGCACCGTGGACTGTCACGGGCTGGCGCTGCGCGGCGTCCCGAGGAACATCCCCCGCAACACCGAGAGGCTGTAAGTAACCCGGCCGGGGCGGCGGCGAGCGCCCCTCGCTCCCCCGCTCCCTTCAGGGCTCCCGCCGGCGGTTGGGCTGAGGTGGCCCCCGGCGCCGGCCTGCTTTGGGGTCCCGACGCTCTTTGGGTGGGGGATTTCTGTTTCCTTCTCCTGCTGCTGGCCGTGCCCGTTTCACAGCGATGCGCGGAGACACGGAAGAGGTGGGCGCTGCTCCCAGCCGCTGCCTTTCATCCCGGGAAGCCGCGGTGAG
>VXBI01012992.1:11656-36453 GCA_013397375.1 Toxostoma redivivum
CAGGGAGGCCCCGGGGCGCGGAGCCGCGGTGGCCGGCGCAGAGCGGGGCGGGGGCGCGCTGCCGGCGCTGCCCCGGCGCCAGCGCGCATCTGCCGGTGGGCGAGGGCACGCCGGGGTGCGATAGCAGCGCTCGCAGGGCACCTAGTCGTGCCATAGCGGTGATCCCTCCCTCCACCCGGGATATTTTCTATGGGAAGCCGGTTATTTATCACATCATATCAGTTCACAGGGGTCCTAAGAGTGGAAGTGGTGTGCGCATTATTTCTTACTCTCTGATTAGTCATTTAAATGTTGACATGTGAACGCGTGTCTGGAGTGGTGAATTTCGCTCTAGGAAGAGTATCAGGGACACGTTTCTCCTGAGACTTGTGTGGTTTCTTTACAGTGATGTTTTTTGCCATGTGTGGTATAAAGCACTAGAAAGAAGACTATTTTTTTCCCTAGCTACATTGGTAATGAGCTGTAATTGTTAGAATAGCTTCTATGTAATACCACCTCCTAAAGATTTATCTTATAAATTACCAAGTCTGGTTTTATTAGTAGTGGTTGGAATTGAAAAACGTTTATATGTTACACCCAAAAAGTTATAAAAAAGAGGCATATATTCCAGAAGGTAAAGTAGATAGAAGTACGATCAGAAATGCTAGGGCCTAAGTACAGGTTTCTGTTGCTTCTGAACTTGCTTTACCTTCTGCAGTCAGTATAGCTTCCCGTGCAGCAAGTGGAGAGCTTAGTTTTGGTAAAATCTTATTTCCCATCGCTTACTCCAGCAGTGTTAATGCTTGTTTGAAACCTAATGTTTGTTACAGGTGGTTAAACCCTATGCCACCTTTTTAGCCATACTGGGAGATCTGAAAATTGCTTGAAATAGTGAAAATTGTCTTTTTTTTCAGTCACTTAGTTTTTGTAACAGTCAAAGGTTGCAGCGTATATACAGATATACCTGTACGTGCTAAGTTTTGTGGTTTTAAAAATGCAGTTATAACCCCATTCATAGAGCCTTGGACTCGTCTATTGGTAAAGATTGTAGTTAATGATAAACATGAGTTTTGTAATGGCAGGCAGAAGAACTGACTTTCCAAGACTCTCTTGCTACAAAGTTTCAAACTACTGTTTTCAGCGTAAATAGCATTTCAGCTGCTTGGAAAGCCGGAGTTCACATAGTGTTGATTGTAAGAATGGTTTGTTGCATTCGTTTATGTCTTCTAACTTCTGAAAATGTCGTGCCCATGAAAACAAACAAAACAATTTAAAAATAGCTTTTGAATGTTTTAATTTTGCTGCTTACAAATTATTCTTCTTAGGGATCTTAATGGAAATAACATCACAAGAATCACGAAGACTGACTTTGCTGGTCTAAGGCACCTTCGAGTTCTGTAAGTTTTCTCTTTCTCTCATTGCTAATTTTTAAGACTGATTCTACAGGTTGTAGTTACAATTCAGTTCATTAGCTGGATGGGCTATCACTTTTTAGCTACTGTATTACTGTATCTGAACCTGAAACTGCTCTGCCATGTGTTGTACACTGTTATGCACAAGTTAGCAATTGCATTAAATAAAATGTTAATTTTTTTAATCTCCCCTTAATATTATGAGAACTTGAGGACTTAATTTAGCACATAGCTTTCAAGTAATAGTTGCCAAATTTGGTTGAATAACCGTTGGAGTTACTTCAGTTTAAGGCTATGAAATTCATAGCTCACATTGAAAATGGGTACTCTCAATCAGAACTATAAGGGAGTTAATTAAGAAAAAAGTTATTCCTTTACTGAATGTAAAAGCAAGTGCTGGTGATTATTATTGCCCTTCTGTAGTTTCTGAAAGAAACACTAAAGTTTGTAAAGAAACACTTTACCAGTGAAGTTGACAAAGGAATTGTTTGATTGGTTTCTTTGGGTGGTTTTTTTTTGTTGTTGTTTATTTATTTTAATTTTTTTTCAATCATCATTGAGGTTTTAAAATTTGGTGACAATTTGTGTTGGGGTTTTTTTGTTTGTTTTTGTTGTTTTGGTTTTTGGTTGGGTTGTTGGTTTCTGAAGAAAGTATCTAAATACTTAGCTTATTTGTTAAGGCCAGTTTAATTTGAGCAAGTAGTTTTATAAAATCCTTTTCCTTTTCTCTCTGAAGTAAATACAACATTGTAGTAATTTTAAGTTTTGTTACAAAACAGAGATATTCTTATGGCTACAGTCTCTGTGCAGTCTTTCACTGATGTTTCTCCCAACGCCAGGATTCAAAGTTTTTGTTTTGTTATTCTCATGTGAGACTGCTATCACCTTCATACTGCTGAACTGGAGTCTCACATCTTGCTGAAGGGCAGTCATGTGTGTGCATGTGTGCATGCAGCGTGTAGGCAAATGTGTAGCTTTTTAACTTGCCACTCTTTAAGTAAATGAGCAAATCTAATATTGAATCCTGTTTCTTTTACCAAGACTTATTTTCCTTCTTTTGTATATATGAGGCCATGTAAATTGTTAGTGACAAGGATACAGAAGGTTAACGTGGATGTCACTCTAGAATGGCTGTTGGATTGTTTTAAAGAATATGTGGCTGCCTTTAAATGACCATTGTTGATGCAACAAGTTATCTCAGAGATATTAAAACTTATATATAAAAATTTCTATATTTCAGTCAGCTCATGGAGAACAAGATTAGTACTATTGAGAGAGGAGCATTCCAGGATTTAAAAGAACTGGAGAGACTGTAAGTATTTTTAATTTTAAAAGTATCAACTGTTGAAGGGTCAAATTAGTTGTGTGTCAAGGCTTCAGTTTTTTTAAATACTTTTTTTTTTTAAAATCTGGGACTTCTAGCCTTACTGAGACACAAGAGAAGTAAGAAATTCTCAAGCAGTATTTAAGGGGCTTTGGCTGGGAGGGAGCATTCAAGAGCAGTCCGGATTCAAAGTGCAAACTGCAATTGTCCTGTAGAAAATAGTTTGAATACTATCAAATATTTTCACATTAAGCTTGAATACACAAGGACTTTTGGGAACTCAAATGCATCAAAAGAAGCATATTTTTTGACCTGTAGTGTTAGTTGTTTTTTGAAATGTCTTATTGAAGGTAACTACTGGCTATAAAGTGTTTTCTTGTTACATAGCAGTGATTCAATTCTACTTCAGTTTTTATATGATGAAAGCTTTTACAAAGGCTTAGAAAAAATATGAACTGTTAGTTTTCAAAAATAATTTGAATTAAAATGAAAAGATTAAGTAGTGTGGGGAGAGAAGATGGAACAGAGATGGGAGGACCTTGTCTGGTGAAGCTGAAGTACAAACACCTGTTTGGTTGCAGTGAGACCTAGAAAATGAGTAATTCCCAAACTAGTTTTCAGTAGGTGCTTTGTTGCGCTTCAAATGAAAATATTTTTGAAATGTATTGTTCAGCTTGGGATATCTGACTTGTTAAAGGCAGGATGCTGATTGTTGGACATGGTGTGGAGTCTGGAAAGTATTAATATATATGTTCCTGTAGAACTTGACTTGTGCCTTCGTTATTAGGCATCATAGTTGTTGTATTTTCATTATATCACCTTTTCTTTAAGCATACCTTTGAGGTCTTGTTTAGTGCTTCATTTGCTGCTGCTTTAACTTTATAAAAGTATTTATACCTTAGTCAATTGAAAAGCAGCACTGGCCTGAACATAGTTTGTCTTATTATAGTTGTTTTGTATCTACGGCTGCTGTGTGTTCAAAGCAGAAACCTCCGCAAACCGTTATGGTTTGGTTGGTCATTTAGACAAAGCTGTTCAAGAGACTTAGTAACCACCATGTAATTATGATATTTCTGTAATAGTTGTAATACTATGTACTTGAGATAATTACCTCATTTTGTCAAATAAGTGTAACTTTTTGACATAAAAAATGAGAGTGTTATTATATAGTGCAACTTTCCTTAAAATAAGTTACAATAAGATTGTAAAAAAGCAATAAGTGTTTTAATACAACGTATAAATAAACAGCCAGTTTTTTTTTCCAAAGCATAATCAATGTGTTTTTCACTTTGTACAAAGTATAGGGATTTAAAACAGCTTTTCCCGCTGAGAGATGTATTGGAATAATATATACACATTCCTAAATTTGGTTTATGGCTTCTAGATAAAAAAAGTAAGCAGCAGTGTAGTTCATATTGCAAAAGTAATTACACAAATATGAAACATGAAAAAACATTGAGAGCCACACTTTCACTATGGATGTGGTTTGACTCTGAGATACTAAATGCTTCCAAAGTTTTAAAACAGTTTATCAGGAACCTTATTTCTTAATTATTTAAAAGTAAGATCTTGTTATGTGATTTATTAACAAATTTCAATAAACTTCAAGGCTTTTATTGTTTATATTTCTGAAGTATAGAATTGTTTTTCCAGAGAAAAATGAACTTCAGTAGTTAAGACTTAGTTCTCGGATATGTTTGTATTTTGCCATTACATAGCTTCATTTTTTCTTTGGTTTTCCCTTGATAATTGGAAAACAATAGATATTTTTCCGTTTACATAAGATACTAGTTCTGAAGAGAAATTGTGATACTTATGGCTACTTTGTTGGTTATGTTTGTTCTCCCTTCAGCAGGCAAACTATGCTATCTGAAAATTTAGTTATTTAGACCTACGAAGTTAGATTATGTTTTGTCTTCAGAGTTATATTACATCTGTTCCAACACTTGTCAGTTTCTTTAATATACTGGAATTCAGTTCATGTTAGGTGTATGGGTGACTTGTAATTTGAATATATACGCAGGATGTCTTTAAACTGCCCCAGCTGTTGGCTAAGAGCAAATATTTCATATTTGTGGGGAAAAGCTGAGAAAATTCTTCTTGTTTACAACTGCCAAGTCCATCTGATGAAGGTGCATTGTTATCTGACAGCCAATTCATCTCCTTGGGATTTTGAAATCCAAAATGATTTCTCAGGAAACCTGTGTGTACTTCATTCAAGTATTTTCTTTTATATATTAAATAGCAAGCACTTATAAGCTTTTTAAATCTTTTTTTCGTGTGTGAGTGTAGGGTGTCACATTTTCACTCCAAGTGTAATATACTAAGCTGCTGTCAAAGAATACCTGACACAGACCTTTTAGCATGCAAGCAGAGAGTATAAGAGAACTTCACTGCAGCTTAAATTTACTCAGTTTGATTTATAAGATTGTTTATGTGTAATACTGCTTATGTTGAAATATCTTGTGCTAGTGTATACAGCCTGAATTTTAAAAGATATTTCCTGTTCTTCAGTACTCTTTAATGTGAACAAGAGGCTTTCACAGTAGTTTCTCTTCAGGAAAAAGGAAATGCCCAGCTCTCTAAATGAAGTGCTGGGTGTTTGTTTGTTTGGGTCGTGGTTTTTGTTTGTTTCTTGTGGGTTTTTTTTGTTTGTTTTGTTTTTTTTTTTTGGGGGGGGGGGCGTTTGTTTTGTTCTTTTGGTTTTTGACTGGCGTGTCAGTTAAAATTTTTTTTAGACCAGTAACTGATTTCCAAGGAACTGTTTGGTTAATGAGTTACTTTTGAATACTTATTTATAGGTCTGATAATTAAAAATGCTGGCTATCCTCAGCTCCCTTTAATTGAAGGGAAGACCTGAAATGCTTTGCAAAATTAATCTCAGAGAGAAGGAACTTTTGACTACTTCAGAAGAGATCTGCTTAAGATTGATTTTTATTAAATCGTTAAAAATATGGCAGGTGGTTTCTCCTGTAGCTTAATAAAATAACATCTCTAGTATACAGTGTAGGTTAGTATGTACACAAAGCTATTTGAACCTAATATACTCCACAATGGGAATTTGTCACACCAGTGTAATTGTAAAAGTGCAATAGAACCCAAGGCTACAGGAAATACTGCTGTAACAAGTGATTATTACTACAGCAGTCTGAATTAAAGTACAAGTTTTCAGTTTGCAATAAAGGATTATGTAACTATGCCTGCTACTTAAAAAATAGGAAGGGAAAAGGTGGAAATTAGCAACTTAGTAAGTTTTAGGTTTCTGGAAACAGCTGGAGAAACACTGGTGAAGTTGGTATTGCTGTAAGCCTTTTAGACAGTTGCTTCTGTGAGAAGTCTTCAAGTCAAATAAATGGCTATACACTGCAGTGTTCACTTGGTTCCAATCTCTGATGGTCTTGAAGGCTCTTAATGGCTGAGCTCTAAGGCTCCAGTCCAAGCCAGTTTTGTACAATAATGCCTGAGCTGGCAAGTCTGCCACAAATATGGTTTTCTTTCAGTATCTGGATACTGAACAGAAGAATCACATGGTCTGTTTTGTTGTGTAGATGCTCTGTCTGCTGAAACAGCCTTGTTTGGTTGAAAAATAGGCTGTATGCCGTGAAATTCAGTTGGGACAGTTTGTATCTTTGAGTACATCCTGAGGCAGTGCTAAAAACTCTTGGACTAATTGCAGTCTTGACATCTGCTATAATTACGGTATTTAACATCTGCAAAACTTTATTACCTAGTAACTTGTATGAGCCCATGTTCTTGAGCAGGGCCTCTAAAGAGTATATGGCTGTTCAGAACATGTCAAGTCCCATAGAGAAAGGATTGGATGTGGCCTCTCAGGTTTTGTGAGCCTCTCTTACAGAGTCCACAGTCATGTGTCAGCAGTGGGTTTTGATGTTTCATGGCAGGAGGACGAAAGGGGTCAAGACATGGAGGATTTTTACAACACTTATGGATTTCCAGAGACCACTGCTTTTTATGGGGGATAAAACCTTTTGAAACAATTCCTTATGAGAATGTGAAATGAAACACTTGTTTCTTCTTTCTTCATAAAGCTGTCGTCTTGGGTGTGATGTTTATAGTAGTTAGAAATAGTATCTTAAGAAAGCAAGATGAAGATAAACTGAAAGTTTCCACTTTATGAAAACTGACAGTGTTAGACACAGCTTTAAAATTATTTTTAGTAAGTGTAGGCCATTGTTATCCCCAGGTTCACCTCATTCTCTAGTGTTGCAAATACTGCTTAAAATATGCCAGTGTTCTTACAAGTTATTGTCATCTGGAGGGAAGTGTAGAATGTTGTTGAAGACAGCTGCCATAGACTGTTGAACCAGTTCTGTAAGAAGCTGCTTAAATCTAAAATTTCTTTACAGTTCCATGTACTCCAGAAATAGAGGGCTAAATAGACTCTTCATTTGTTTACAGAGAAGAGCACTTACCTTTTCATTTATTAAAAAAAATTGGCAGATAGGAAACTTTTAAATCATTTTTCCTAATATGTTTTTTAAGGCTAGTAGTTGAGATTTCAGCTCTTACTATGCTAGGGCTATGACATGAAAAAAATATCAGGATAGGAAGAGTTTACAGCAATACTTTTGAAACTACTCACTTTTTTTCCTGTATTTATGAATAATCCATTGAGGGGGCAGTATGTCCCTAAAATGCTAATTTAGAGTCTGATTCTGCAGACATTTACCGTGTGAATAACTTGATTTGCATGAGTAGTCTCACTGATTACTACTGTGAGAAATGTTACTGGCATGGCCTAAAATGTTTCCAGGCCAAGCCTATCAATTTTTGATACTCAAATTTACAGATTTTATTTTTAAAGTGTCCATTTATTATGGCAGCAGTTCTAAACTGTTACCTGTGTAGACTTAAAGCTAAACTATGGAAAAAAGCCCCAACCCAAACCCCCACAAAGGAAAAATAAGCTACCAATCCCTCCGCCAAACCTATTTCAGCTGAAAAGTGTGTAGATGTAGTGTTCCTCTCTGAAAGGAGTATTCTGAAAGGAACAACTTCAACTTCTGAGTTGGTGCCTGAGCTAAATACCCTCACCATACCTCCCCAAAAAGCAGCCCCCCCGAGCTACGTGATGTGAGTAAGCTGAAATCATGAGTTCAAGAGAAGAATGCTGTAAGGGTTGAACATCAAGCTGGTACATGAAGTAACTTCTCAACTGAAAGCTATCTGTTGTATTTTCATGTTTCTTACAATACATTACTGAGATAGAAAGAAATATTTCAAGAATTAAATGTTTTGTTACAGTTAATTGATTTTTTTTTTTCCCCTAAATTTTTGCAACACAGTTCTAAAATGACAAACTGAGGAATTGGCCCCACTTGCTATTTATTTGGGCTCAATCTCCACAAATACATTTTAAAAAGTTATTAGAAGTTAACATGAAGAGAGCAGTTATTTAGGTGTATACTTACAAGTGTTTGAGTAGTACTGAAAGTCAGTATTGTTTTGTACATGCCGTGGATGAACAATTTGAAACTTACAGATGTGCCATAGCACAGAAGGAAAAGTATATTTCAACTACACAGTTTTAAGGAAAAGTTCTTTCTTCTTATAAAAAAACTGTAGTGGATTTCTTTACAGGATACAAATCAATATGTGAAATTACTGTGTGCAGCTTCAGCTGCAGCAAGGGCTTAATTATAATGTCCTCAAAAGGAGATCATATTGTCGAAACTATTAAATGGGATTCAGTAAAATAAAGTGGAGTTTAGCTGTATTTCATGTGTTACAGGGTTAGAGTTATCTGTCTGAGCTCTAACTTAGCCAGATAAACATGGTAAACTATTACACTGCATTAGTAGATTTTGAAATTACAAAATCAAAAACTGATTTAGGAGTTAACATGATCTCTGAATGTATGGAGTGTTACAGAGCATCTTATCTTACAAAGTCATGCATCTCAGGGTAGACTAAGAATTGAAATGTTCCATCTAGGATAAAAAATACAGTTTGTCTTGGGTATAAGTGCCCAGCAGGCCTGGGCATTTATCAAGGGCATTAACAGCTGCTTCAAAATAGACAAGATGAACAAATACTGTTCTTTCTGTCTAGTCTAGAAAAGGGCTATATTATATGTATGTAAGTGCAGACTTACTGAATCACTGATGGGAAAAGGCATTAAAATAAACTGATGTGCTAACTTTCTGTTAAGTATTGATGTGTGGTATGAGATTGCAGTTTTATCACAAATTGGCAAACTCTATCAATAAAATGTAAATTCCAAGTAGGAAAATACTTTTAAAAGAGGAATGGCAATATTTTCTTTGATTTGTTAAATGTGAACTGCATCAATAAATTAATCCTAGAATAAGAAGGTTTGGGCTGAACTTTTTCTTTCTGCGTTTTGAATCTCATAGTATATAGTCATTTCAGTTACAGAAGAAAGGTGTTAGAAACCTTGGATTTCACTTCTATGAAGCTACATGATCAAAATTTAGGAGCAGGTGCTTCTGGAGAAAATTCTAAGTGTCATCCATTTTTATGATGTGGTTTTGTTTTTTTTAGCTGAAGAAAAATACATTGTTCGCCCCCCCCCAGTTTGCGGATACTTGGGTGTAAAAGCTAATGTGGAGTTTTAGAATCCCTGGCAAAAATTGTGTTAGCAGTGGAACTACTATTCCAGGAATCATTTATGTCACTATCAGTCTTAAAAGTACAGCTGATAAATGAAACATATTTCATCTTGTTCTTCATTACAAATTGTGTCAATGAAATAATTTTTTTCAGGATAAGACCTTGTGAAAATAGTACAGAAGTTTTACTGAGCTCTTAGATTGAGTTCTTAGCTCTTTAGCTGATAGTTAGTCTGTTTCTTTTTCTCACAGAATGCTGGTCTTCATTGTGGTATGCGAGTTCATTACTGAGAACTTATATTTTTTATTTGGGATATATTCTGAGCAGTTTTGACAACTGCTGCTGGGAAAGTCTAGGTTCAACTGCCTAAAACCCGTGGGGTTATTCATGTGCTTGTTTCTTGAGGCTGCTTGTCTCCTCCCTGTGGCATTGGTACTTAATCACCTGTGTGGCTTCAGTCTGAATATATGAGCATTTGAAGAGTTAATGCCTTCACACAGGTGTGTCATAGGGAACGGAAGAATAATGAGCTCACGTAGAGAGTACTTGGTTTTGAACAGCCCTGAAGGGGGTGAACAGTTATTCCTTGTTAATCATGGATGTGAAAAATCCTTCTTTTAGCTAGCCTTACATAGTTTAAGGGCAATGCACCACACATTCCTCCTCTTAGAACAGGGAGGAGACCATGAGGCCTGCGGTGTTAATCACTTACCAACGGAATGTGGGACTATATTACATGAATTATACTGGCCATGTGTGTTTATAGTTTTTAAAGAAAAAGAATAAAGAAATACTACCGTAGTTATTCTGTATTAGCAGGCTTTTGTCAAAGCAGCATCAAATTTCTTCTTTAGAAAATTCTGTTGAATGAGGTAGACAAAGGGTATTTTTGAAGATAGTATTTAAAAAGATGCAGTGTTCTAATGGAATTTTAAAAAATCAAGTTATAGCTACATTTTGATCACAGAACACTACAAAATATTTGAAAAACTCTTAATTCCAAGAGCAATGTTCTTCTAAAAGCCTTGTCAATGGCCACTATTTATTTTTATTATATTTTATTCATCTGAGTGTCTTTTCTCATGGGACTCCTTTTATAGGTCTAGAAGTCAAATTGCAGTGAGAAGTCCTGTTTGCTCTTTGCAGACCTTTTTACAAATTCCGGGGCAGGAAGGCTGTTTATTTTTCCCACATCTGTTTTGTGCTCATCCTTTGTGGCATTGTTTGCTGGATGCTCTTCTTTCTTGCTTCCTCTGAAATGGGTAATTTGCACTGTTGCAAAATGGTGAAACTAAATCTGATTCTGCAGAGCTGTTGTGCCGATGTTTTTGTTTCAAATGGTGTTTTGTATTCAGAAGCTATTTCAAATGGATTCTGTAGAGCACTGATATTAAAATTATAGCTATACATTTTAGTTTTAATCTGTAAAAATCATATTTATTTCTTGCAGAGCCAGCTAAATATTTTTTTAAATACTGATTTAATATTAGTTGGCCACAGGTAAATATTGATTTGTCATTACATTTTAATATAGCATATTTGAAAGATTATCTAGGATGCTCCTTATTTTGATTGCAGAAGCCACACATCTATCTGGAGTTTTACAGATAAACTCCAGCATGTATGAGGGATCTGGCTGCAACTTCACTGACTCATACTGCTATATTACCTCATTTACTATGAGGAGCCTGGTTGAAACTTTCTCAGAAGAAACATTTTATTTTCCCATTTTCTTTCTTAGTATGTAGTTCATTGTGCTGGCTTGTCATTAATAATAATCTAGACTGATAATCAAAATACAACATGGTAAAGTCTCTCTTCATTTTTTTTAAGGCACAGCAGCCTTTCTGACTTTAGTTTGGCTGGATGTCTGTACAGGTGCTCTAGAAAAATACTTGAGTGAAAATTTGCTGTGATAACTTGATGCCAGAAAGACAGTTACAAGCCTGTCAGGACTATCTGCAGGTCTTGTCTTTTTAAACAATCTGTTTAACCCCTAGCTAAATTCCACCTACTAGATCAGTTTCACCTCCCCTCTTTCTTTGCCTTTTTTTTTTTTTTTTTTTGTTTCTTGGAAGTAATCCCAGTTATTGTCAAAATAATTCTTGTTTCATCTGATACTTGAATCTCTGTTACTCTGTGGAGGTTTTATAACTTCTGTTTTCTTCTTTATGGTGTACTTTATAGAATAGAATAGAATCCAATGAGTGAGCTTCACAAGATTGTGGAGGCTTGAAGAAGTCTCTGTAGATTGTCTAATCCTATGCTATAGATTAATTCAAGGTCCATCAGAGCAGGTGACTGAGGGCTGTTTCTAGCTGGGTTTTGATTGTCTCCAGCAATGGAGAGTCTGAAGCCTGTCTCGGCAACCTGTTCCAGTGTGTGACCATCCTCACAGTCAAACACGTTTTCTTAAGTTTACCTATACCTTGATTTGTACCCATTGCCTTTTGTCCTTTCACTGTTCACCCATGAGAAGAGTCTGGCTCAGTTTTTCTTACTTGAGATGGAAGTACATCACTTATTTATACACATAGAGATATCTCTGAGACTTTTCTTCCTCAGGCTAAACAGTCCCAGCTCTTTCAGCTTCCTCCAGTGTGACAGGTGCTTCAATTTGCCTCTTTAGCCATCTTAAGAGTTCTTTCCTGGATGTTGTCCAGTATGTCCCTGTCTCTTGTAGTAGGGAGTCCAGCACTGGGCACAGCTCTCCAGATGTCTTACCAATGCTGATGGTAGGGGAGGGACCACATGCCTTGACCTGCTGCCAACAATCTTATGATTACAGCCCAGGATGCTTTTGGCCTTCTATGCCAGGGCACATCGGTGGCTTCATTTTAATTTCTTATTCACCCGCACCCTGGGGTGTTCTCTGTGGTGATTCTTCCAACTGGTGGTTCTCCAGTATGTGCTGGTGCATGGAGTTATTCTTCTCCAGGTTTAGGAATTTCCATTTCCCTTTTGTTGCCCTTCCCAAGTTTCCTTTCCAAGCAGTTCTTCAGCCTGTCTGGGTTACTCTCAGGCAGTGCACACACCTAGTAAATCAGTCATTCTTTCCAATTTTGTATCATCTGAAAATATGCAATGTGTCCCATGTTTCAGGTTGTGAATGAAGTTTTGAATAGTACTGGTTCCATTACTGGTGTATCTCATTTGTGACTGTTCTCCAAGTGGACTTTATGTCCCTGACCACAGTTCTTTGAACTTGGCACTTTAGACAGTTTTCAGTCCACCTCACCACCTGCTTTTGTAGTCTGTACTCTGAGTTTGTCTATGAAGAAAATGAAGGACAGAAAATACCTTAGGTTAAGTCGTGTACACTAGTTCAATGTAGTAGTATAGTTGAGAAGTACCTTTCACTGCTTCCTACACAAATAAGAAACTGAGTCTGCAGTAGTATCCTGCTACTGAATTTATTTTTTTTTCCTTACTGAAACAAATATCTAATTTATATTTAAATTAAATGGGAAATAACTTAGATGTCTTTTTTAGCTAGTCACTATTTAGCCTGGGAAATGGAATCCTGCTTAAGTGGTTCTTGACCTGGGGAAAACCTCCTTGGACATCCAAATGCTGTAAGAACAGCCTTGAACTTCTCAGATTCCAGTTTTTACTCATGTGGTTGGTAAACTTGATATTTTCAGGCTTAATGAGATTATGAGTAGTTTGACTAGACAAATTCTCTTTGCAGAGAATTCTTAATGGAAAAACTGGCACAATCTTTTGCTTAGCTCTTAGTTCTTGGGTTTTCCTCGCGCTTGATGACATGCAAGTCACATTCAGACAGCAGTTGCCAGATGTGTTGAAGTTCAGCAGATTGTGGCTTTGGACATGGATGCACAAGTATTTTCTGACTCTGGCAGATATAGCACAATGCTTATTGTGGAAAAGTAGTGACTTGCCTTCCTTTCAGGCATAAGTCTAAGTTAAGCTCTATAATTTCTCTGTTGAGGCAATAAGAATCACTTCTTCTGTTATTCTGACCCTATATATTAGAGTCAGATTTTTAGGACATCATACTTATACCAGCCCATGGAGATGATTTGGGTGCTGGGCATTAGCTTTCTGTTTTGAGGTACTTGGATAACTTTGTAGGTGTACTTCCTGAGTTTATAAAGCCTGAACTGATGTTAGATCTTCCCAGAGGATGCATAGCCCTGTAACATCTTGGAACTACTTAAGGAGACTGGTGGGCTCAGTTGTGAGTAGAAAGTGCTCCTGTGTGAGCACACAGAGGTTTGATTACTGGCATGTTTTTTCCATTTGAAATTGAAATGTAATGTAAACAGGCTTTTATGCTTTTAAAGTTTATGTATATTTTGCAAATGAGCTTCACTGTGCTGTAACATGCTGTTTTTGAATGGGTGTAACAGTTATTTCCTCTGCTGACAAACAGAAGGTGTGGATATGCTCCTTTGAAGAAAACAATTTCTAAGCTGTATGGTGCTGTGTGCTGCTATGTGCAGATAGTGTATTTACTTCTCTTGGCTAACTTTGAAGGAGGAACGAAAAATAATGAATTCTACTGTCAATAATCTTGTGAGTTGGAAGTATGCAATCCTTTTTCATGAAGCAGTGATGGTGGAATGAAATGCATTTGTGCCTGTATTTAGAGTTTTGGAAGGCTCTCCTTCTCTATGCACCCAATGGGATAGGCTGTTTCTAGTTAAAGAGCACAGCTGATTTATAACTTACTTGAAACAGCTTTTAACTTCAATCAGTTCTCAAGTTATCTTTGAGGGCTTCTTTTGTCCTACAGGGTCTATGGGTAGAATTGCCTTTACTTAAACTAAAACTCATTGGAAAATTACTTAGGTGGTTATTACTTGTGAGGTGGTTATGAAAAAGTTCCAGTCAGGCTCATTGCTGTGGTGAGCCAACAAGCATAAATCAAAATAGGAAGTATATCTGCCTGTAAGGGCAAAACTTCTTCATTGTGAGGACAGTCAAGCACTGGAACAACTCATTTTCCCAGAGAGGCTCTACAGTCTCCTACACCTTCTCTGGCTGTATGTAGTTGTTATAGTGGGTTCAGAAACAAGTTACAGTGAAGGCTGTAACAAGTCTGAAACAAATGGGTGTGAATTATAGCAATTGCAGATGATTACACTGTACCCACTGCAATCAAGATCTTTTTTCCCCTCCCTTTCTCCTCCATGCATGATTGCTACTGGATCATAGTTATTGTGGCATGAAACCTTGAGAGATGGATTTGTGGCATGGCTAGACTTCAGTGGGTTAGGATATGTTGCTACTGGGAACATAATGTGCTCTCCCTGCAGTGTACCTCTGTCTGTTGTCATCTAACATATACTCTGGCTGCATGAGGAAGACAAGTCAAACTCAGATATATACGAATTTCAACTAAAATAGCCTGTTGTTCAGAACCATTAGCTGAAATCAAGCCATATTTTTACTTACCTTAATATTGTCTGCTTCAAAGAGTTACTTATTCTTTGTCTGCCTGTTGGTATTGAGCTTCCTTTGAGTATTTTCACCTGCTCATTTGTCAAAGGTATTTTTTTTGTCCTTAAATCCTTTTGTATACTTCTACCATAATTTACTTTGAAGACTCTTTTCTTGTCTTTATTATATCTAGAAGACTGAGCTATGTGAGTTTTAAACTATATAAAGTATTTCAAATACTTCAGTTTATGTAGTATGTGGACTTTGCTTGAATTCATAGTGAAGAGCGCAAAAATTTACCTGTGTAAGGTTGCTTAATCTCTTTCTAAAGATGCATTCAGCAACAGAAGGAGAAAATATGTATATTTGAACTGCAACTTGAGAGGATTATATGATATTGGTGCTTCATCTGTATATTTCTGGACACTACCAAAGGACTTTACAGTCCAAGTTATTACAATGTTAGAAGAGATTCTTTGGAACATTTTCTGTTGCTCACACCACTAATGCTTCATCTCCTCTGAGCTCCCTGCTTGAGAAACACAAATATTTGTAGCTCAGTTGGAAACCTGAATAGGCACAGTATGGAATATCTCATCACTGTTTCTTCAGTGCTTCAGTTTGAGCTTCATGTCAGTTCTGAGAAAGCAGTTCAGTTGGTGAAACTAAAATTTCTCGTATTGCCCCAGGGGAAACATGGCCTGCTAGGTAACTGTGCTAAGTGTCTGCCACATGTTGAAAGAAGGTGTGGTGGAATATTTATGGTTGTTTTTACTCAAAGTAGCTGTAGTTCTTTAAAACCTACAGTCTTGGATGCTGTGATCCACTGTGCTTACCTTGGGCTTCAGCTCAAGAGAGAAAGGGGATCATATCTTTTTCACTCATTCTTGTGGCAGTATATTTATGTGTTCTGGGTAGGTATTATTTCAGACAAAATTAAGCATCAGGTCACCTGAAAACGTGGAGAACCATGTGAAATAGTGAACCCTTTAAAATAGTAATGTATTTTTCTGGACTCCTTGTGTGGGTCTTTCCAAAGATTAGAAGGTCTTCATGGTGACTATTGAATGGGAAACTGTTGTGGACTGTGATATTAGGCTGTTGTTTCAGTCTTGCTCTGCATACTTTTTCCCCATTCACTTACATTTTCATATTTTTTTTAGACAGAACTATCTATTGTGGTCTTGAAAAATGTATTTCAGTAAAGTCTAGTTCATAAAATCCCCATATAGAAAACTCAGCAATTTGACTCCTTTAAAAGCATGTTGTTAGATGTAAAGAGTAGCTGAAGTCTCTTTTTGAGGTATAGTAAAAGATGTATTTCCCATTATTGCCTTAACAAAAATTAGTAATGTTTTATTTTCTTGGTCACAGGGAATAAGCAATAGTCAAATTTTTGGTAGAGAAAGCTTAGTTCAGAAAGAATATTCAATGAGTGCGTAAAGCTATTCAAAGTAAAAGATACAAAATGCCAGATTCATAAGGGATCAGTAATTTAACTTGTGTATTCCTTCAATCTATGTAGTACTCGAAGAAAAAATATTTTAGTCTTGTGAAAGGCAAAATAAAATCATGTGTTGAAACACTAACTTGAAGTTCCAAGCTGATGGGGTAGAAACTGTTGAGACATGAGGGTAGCACTATTTTTTGCTAGCTTAATTAATGCAACTTGATTAATTGTCCGTGGCTTAGATTTGAAAGGCTGTAGAGTGGCAGATGTATCAGTATGTTAAAGGTATACTCAGCTGTGTGGGGTATGTCAACTACAGCTACTACGAACACAAGCTTCTGATGGAAAGTGATAACTCTTTCTATAAGATGTTAAATAGCAGAGCAAGTATTTTGCCTGTGAAGCAAAATTTGTGTGTATGTGTTTGTAAGACTGTTTAATTTAGTGAAAGGCAGCCTGCCTTATGAACTTGATCATCAATTAATATTATGTCATTGTACTAGAGAGGTTTTTATGTAATATACAAAGCTTCTACAAAAATACAGATTCTGAGTAATTTCATTGCCCTTTCAGTAACAGCTCATCATTATTGTCTAGTGTCCAAACTTAATAGAGTTATTAAGAAGTATCAGAGATTTTTGTCGTGGAAAGCTGATTAGAAGCTGACTTTTTAGTCTTTACCCTGCATGCTTTTCCATGTAATTGTGGATCTGTAATCATGGACTTAGAGGTTTAAGTCTTGATTTAGCTAAGAGAAGCAGAGAATAAAGCTTACTTCTTTTTTTTATTTACTCATTTGTTTAATTTTCAAAATCTTCTTAGATTGCAAATATAACTTAGTTTGAAACAATTGTCTGCTATTTCAATTTTGTGGTCTTGGCATATACTTTTCTAAGTAAATTTACTAAAGGTCAGAAAATGGCTGTTTTTAAATGACTTTATTTTGAAAATGTAGTAGATGAAGAAACAGTAAAGTGTATCACTTTCTTGTATTTATCTACACATGGTTTTCTTAAGTAGTGTTCAAGTCAGAAGTCTTCCAGTAGTCATTAATTTATAGCTCTTTCTTTTACATGGAAATTTTTCATTCTACTAATTTGGACATGTGACTTGAAAGATCACAATCTAGATTTTTTTTGTTGTTGGATTAAGATTTTTTTTTTTCCTAATTATTAAAATGCATTGTCACTCATCTCTCTTATCCCAGAAGTGTAGTCTTCCATTTTCTGGTTCTTTCACTCTAAGTTTTATTTTAATCTTTAAATGTGTGATTTAGGTTTCTTCTGCTTAGAGAAGTCAGGATTTCTGATGCTTGACTAACAGAAGGGAATCTGACATTAACACTGGAGAATTATGGGTATCTAGAGCTCAAAAAGCTGACTGCTTGCTTATGATTTGAAGTATGGCAGAAAACCTCTGTGTGAATAAAAATATTTTTCAGATTATTTCACTCTCATCAGTAGTCACATGAGCTTTAAGGGAGGGAAAACTAAGTGAACTAAACCATGGAGATATGTAAAATTTGATTTTTAAGTCTCTGTTTATCTACATTAGAATTCCTGGAAAAACCTTTAAACTGGAAAGACTTTATATGGAATGTGTTTTTGAGAAATTAGCCCAGAGAGGCTAAACAGACTTAATTATTTAAGTTCAACCCTAAGACTAAGAAACAGGAAAATCTGAGCCTTTATGAAATTCTACAACTTAATTTTTCAAGACTGATGCCCAGTATATTTTTTCACCTTGTGGAATGTCTTGATAGCAGTTTATTGATGTAGTGTAACCACTGTAACAATTATATTTATATATATATGTGCATATATATGTGTATATCAGATAGTCACATGTAGTCTGGTTTCCATGAGGGCCTTGGATTATTGAAGGATCGTGCACTGCAAACTGTGACCTGTGATAAATTTTATGGGACACAACAGTTTTTTCCAGCAGGTTGCTTTGCTTGAATGGCAGGTGGCATATGTGGTGGATGCATTCCTTAAAAACAACCGAAAACCCGTTTTGAGCTTGACTTCTTGACTGGGATGACTATGCTCCAGGGCTGTCACACATGGTAGAAAGAATAATCTGCATTGTATGTTTAGAAAAAACCACAAAGATAGAATATATTTGCCTTGGCTAGTGTTTGTTCTGTTGTCTGTGGGTATAATACAGAGGGCTTTGATCTTGTCACCTCAGTCTGAGCAGCTGTGACCCTGGTCAGCGTGTTCAGTGAGAATCTTCAAAAACAAATGGGCACCTTCCAGATTTCAGCTGCAGTTTTTTGTTGTACACTGTCTTATGTTCTATTTTTTTAATTAAGCTTCCTCAAAGTTCCTATCTTTATAGTTAAAGAGAAAAAAACAGCATGAAAAAGACCTTCCTTGTAATGCCAAATGTAAGCTGTGACTCCTTGGGGTTTTTTGACTTCTGTTTGATCAAGGTTTCTGTAACAGCTTCCTTTGCTCTTTAAAATTTATATAAATAGGTTATATGGATCTTTGGACATAATATTATCTTGTTACTGAAAGTGTATACATTTGATGCTTGCTCCCCTGAACCTTTTCATGGTCACAAAATGTCTATCTGCTCCATTATACTAAGAGGAGCATAGAGTTGGTAGGGAATTGAATTTACACTGCTGATTTTGTGTTTTTAGCTTTCATGTTGTTTATGCAGGATGGGGTCCTGACTTAGTGATTGGCTCACCCTGCAGAGATTCAAAATCTTTCATAAAATAGGTAATATGGTCTGTTGGGGGAAACCAGAAAATGTAATTAGTCCATGGTAAATTTACTACTGGACCATGTCTCCGCTAATGGACCTTTCTGGTCTTTAAAATCAGCTTGTTACAGCACTGGTATTACAACTCAAAGTGGTTGCATTGCATTGCTGTAGCATTTGTAATTTAACACAACTTTTTCTTTTTCTTTCCAAAGGCGCCTAAACAGAAATAACCTCCAGTTGCTTTCTGAGCTGCTCTTTCTGGGGACTCCAAAGTTATATAGACTGTAAGTAGGCACAGCCCAATAATAACTGTTATTCGGGAAAATTTGTATTTGGTCTGTTACTGTGTCTTGCATTAGAATTTTTATATTTTGCTTCACATCAGGCTAAAATGTCTTGGAACATTGGTATTTTGTTTAAACTGAGTACTTTCTTTGATAGTTTTGCAAGATTTTTTTTTAAAATTTTATTTTATATCTAGGTCAGATTCTGGTACTTGTATGGGAATATTGTCATATATTCCTCTTCTGTAAGGAAGTTTTTCTGAAAGAGTATTTAGATATTAGTTTTCACCTGTTTGTGTTTTTTAAAATTGTTTCTGTGTTAAAAGAATTGAAAATGTCTGTGGAGATTCTGACCCGGAGATGCAGCACTGTATAAGCACTTTGGTTGTGTGATGTTCTGCTTTTGTGGCTATACACACAGAAAAATGATAGCATTGGCACATGCTACGTCTGTAGAGAAGTCTCTCCTGTGTCCCTTCACAGAGAAAACAAAGCTAGTAACTCAAGCTCTGGGAAGAAAAAGCAATGAAGTGTTTCACCTTAAATAAAAATGATAACAAATGGAGGAAAGAGTTCTTTGTTTTGATTGTATTACTTGGTTTGATGTTTTATTCTAGGCAATATTTTAAAACACATGGTTTGACCCATTGTCCTTTCTAAGAAGCCACTTAAATCTGTTGCAGTTGAAATATGGAATAAAGTTTAGAATCTGGTTTATTTGAACAAAATAAATTGTAAGGTAACCTTTAAGTTACAGTATATTATGGAAGGGATAACACATGATGTGCTTAAGTAGGCTTTGGCAAGGTTGTACCAGTTCAGCCTGTTTTAATTTAGATATGTTTGATATATTTCTTCAAAATCTGGGTGAGATTTCTGCTGTTGAAATTGCTGATTAATACTGGGTTTCATCATTTGTGTGCTTGGAAAAACACAAGTGAAGTTGGAGGAAAGTGGGATCCCTCTTGTTTCCACTTCAGTATGTGGAATTATGTTTGAGAAGTACTGTGATGCTTTTATTTTTATTTTTATTTTTTGTTTTATTTTTATGTTTATTTTACTGTTGTGAAAAATTAGTTATTTTTTCCCTTATAGCAATATACAATAGCAAACTGAAAATTGCTCCTATTATTGTAAACATTTATCTTTGTGTATTTTCTTTTATTCCATTTCCTTAGATGTATACTTTGTTTCCAGAAATTCCCTGTAGATGTAATGAGTTGTTAAATGACTAGGCCAGAAAGCTGCTGAAGGCTTTTTTTCCTGACAAACAAAAATATTTTGCTCTACTATAATATTATAATATATTCAAATATGGTATTATATATTAACAATGGAGTCTCTTATAATTTCCATCAGCTGGGATAAAGACATTACTTCTATCAGGAAGGAAATGAAAGGGATTTATAGTAATTTTATTATTCCACCTACAGTGTAATGGTTGCTACCTAGATTCATATAAAATAGAAATGAGCCATAATTTGCAGGCAAAAAATGGATACACATTTCAGTCGAAATCATATTTGAATATATTTATTTCAGAATTGTGTATTTGATAGATGCTAGTATTATATCTATAATGTCCTTTGACATAAAGCACACAACTGGTCATAGCATATATGAGGAAAGTAAGAGATCAGTGGCTTCACAGTATTAAATTTCCTCTGCCTCAGGGTTATTGTTGATCAGACCATGAAAGTGAATGTCTGGTTATAATGTATTCATGTTTAAAAGAAAATATGAATGATAGTAAAAAAACTACAACTGCTCAGCACTAAATTTGTAATTAAAAAATGCCAGGCCAACCAAGGCACTGATGTTAGTTAAATGTTTGTGGTCAGTTTCCAGATAATATGTAGCTTGTTCCCTTTGAGAAGTATAAAGTGATTTGTTTTTTCGCATGTATCATTGTATATGCGTAGATGTATTTACATCCAAATAAATATTTTTCTAAGCAGAATTAAAATTCTCTAAACATGATCAATAATCTATATATATTTTGCTTTGGATTTAGTATTTATTTTTGGCATTTAACAGCTAATCAAACAATGTGTGTACTGCGAGGTTTCAACATACTATTGAGCTTCTGTGAATAATAATTACCATTTGACCCTTGGCTGTAAATGAGATGCCAGGTGAAGAAGCACATATGCTTGTTGTGTAGGCTAAATGCAATATAAAAGAAGGAGGTTACACTGTATATGAATTATGATTCGACACAGTTGGTTGCCGCCAGCGGCCAGCTATGCTTTCCCTTTGCTGTCTGCTCCAATTTCTCTTTGGACGGGTTGAGAGAGCACTGCGTGTTCAGGTCAAGATGTTTGCCTAGAAATAGTAGTACAGTTGCAGCTGTGTTTGCTGGAGCAGGAGACTAGTTTAAATAGCATTACCATTTATCCAGTCCATTAACAGAACTCTGTAAAATAATACCAACTCTGCATAAACTACAGGACAGTGTAATAAAATTACAAGCACTTGTTGACAGATGGGAAGTGTAAGTAAAGGAAAGCAATAGGTTGAGAATTTAAAAGAGACAGTGCATTATTTTCTGTGTCTAAAGACACCTAATTTCAAAGGTAGTTAAATTAATTTTCAGGCTACTTTCTTTCCAGTTTAGCAGCCTTCCAAGAAATCTCCTGAAACTAGTTAAAATGGATAATTTTAGTCAAAACAGAAGCTGGTTTTCCCATTTGCAGCTATCTACAAAGGTGTTTTGACATAAATATTTCAGTAGGAAGTAGTTAATGCTAAAAATAGTATGGAGAGTGCTGTAGGGTATATTAATCTTACCTTGCAAGCAATCTCTCAAAGCACAATGTACATGAACCTCTGTTTTCATGCAGTATCATTAAAATAAAGGTGCTGTTTGAAATCCTCTGGGATGATAATGTAAGTTCTTGCTCAACAAGTAGTATTCCTACAAGGAGGAGCATTCTTTGGTGACCTGCATGCCACTTGTGCTATGTTATGTAGTGTCAGGGATGGTACCTTAGCACAGAGAATGGTGAGGCTAGTGAGTGCTTATCTGAGGCAAATAGATTTTGACTGCTTACTTTAGCTGGTTAGATCACAGATCATTGATTGCTGTTTGCTGCAGGATACCAAGTGCTGGACACAAGCTGTTTGAAAAATCAGTTTTAAAAAAAACCTTTATTAATCAGTGTCATGTAAAGGTTATTGAATTACATTCACAAATCTTGTCCCTTTTGATTTACATTTCTTGTGCTTAGAATGCGGTTAAGTTTCTTTACTGACTAATATCTGAATAAGTTAGGCAATGTTGGCCTTGAAAAAAAAAATCAACCTTTGTAGTGAATGTAGTCTTATATTTGTTTTTCTTTTAATATCTGTACTTGAAGGTATACACTGCGAATATTTCTCCTCTAAAGGTAAAAACCTCCAAAATGTTATGTAGTCTGATTAATAAGCATTAATTTTGAGATGTCTGTTGGTCACTAAAAAAATTCCTAACAGCAAATAATTACAGGGAAAAAGTACTAAACATCAAAAAAAACTTTCAAAAATTATCTTAGGCCAGAACAACAGCAGCAGCAGCAACAACAAAACATGCCGTACGGGAGGCCCTTGCAGAAATTCCTCCTGAATTAATTTCTGCCAGCTATGATTAAAGTGTGTGGTACTAGATGTGTCAGACACCATAGTTCTCTGCTTCATTTTACTCTTGGCCTCTTTGGCCCTTGCCACAATAAATCCCACAATGGCGAGGCAGGAATTGCAGGTTGCAGTTGCCAGGGTTACTGTTGTCCGGCCGGGCTGGATCATTACTCATCCCGGGCTGCAGCCCGGCCGCTCCTGGCCCCCAACTTCTCCCGCCGGCTCCCGCAGCCGGAGCTGCCCTGCGCATCCCTTGCTCAGCCTTGTTTTGCTTTTACCTTTGTCGAGAGAGAAAAACAAACCACATCAGATAGGAAGGGGAAAAGGTAATAAGATGGTGCATGTAAGGTGCTGGAACAAGAACTTCTAAATATTTTTAAGTTCTGGACTCCTTATTGTAATTTATGATTTTGTCATATTTCTTTTAACAGTAATCATGCTAAGTGAGATGGTCATAATTTTGTAGCAGAGGCATTATCTTCAGTCTGAATCCATTTTAATAACTCAATAAAGGAATCACTCATTAGAAAAATGCTCATTAACTCAAAGCCTCTGAAATATTCCAACTGCAAACAACTACTCTGGGTGTTAAATACAATGAGGAGCAAAAATTAGTTTCCCTTTTTCAAAAGGCAACATTGAAGAATTTTTCTCCTTTTGAGAGTAGATTGTTAATGGAACTGCTGTCAGGTAGTGGGTTGGATTCCACTGTGCTGCACTAACATTACAGTATGCTCCACTTTATTGCAGAGGTGGGCTGGATGGACAAAAATTTAACAAACATTTACTTAAACATGATTTATGAAGCCACTTTGTTATATCCTCTCCAGGATTGTGTGTTGAAGTATTTTACTCGTTTGACTTTTTATCATTTTTTTATGGTGTGTTCTAGCAGCATGTACACAGGATGACTCAATTTTTTTCTTTTTTCCATATGTTAAAATTAAGTCTTATCATTTTTAAATGGAAGCAAGTAAGTCTTCCCTACATTGTATCAGTCTGGCTTGTGTTTTGACTTGGTATTTTCTTACCACAGTTGCTTAGTTCAAGTACAAGAATGTTTGAATTGTTTGATCTAGCCAGTTAAGTTCAGTTGGCAAGAATAAAGCAATTCTACTGCTAGTTAGTTTTTAAATACTAGCATTAATTTGTTAGCACCACTCTTGAACTGTGACTATAGTTCTCAGAATGTACTTATATTTCAAAATTATTATTTAGCTAAGACATACTGCGTATTAGTATAGGTATAAATGGGTATACAGTTCTGGTCTTGTAAGCCACTAATTAAAAAGAAATCTTTAATGTATTATTAATTACTAATCTTTTTTGCAGTGTGCAAGCACACTTATTGATTTGCTACATCACTGCATTTTTGCTAACAAGAGGTCTTATTGCCCCAGTACAGAATGTTTTCAGGGCGAATGTGGTCCTTTATGCTGCATGGCCACTGCCAGTTACTTTTTTGAGTTTATTTTTGTATAATCCCAGTTGGTAGACAGACAGGCCTATTAATTACACAGCAATTCTTTTCTAAAAAATAAAAGAGTTAATGTGTAATAAAAATATGCTTTGTTAAGGTTCACTGCCTGAAGAATAAACCAAAGTAACTGAGATGATGCATGCTAGGTTTGTAATACTTGTTCTCTGGCATTCATTTCTGGCATGGAAGAACTAAGAGATAAAATTTTCGTGATAAACACTGTTACTACTGTTACCTGCTGCTTTTTAATGTAAAGACAAAAGCCAATTTGGAGCTTGAATGCTTTATGCGATTTGACTTGCATGTTCACCTTTTTTCTGTTCTTACCACCACTTGCTTCTAACTTAAGCTTTCATTCTCTGCTATAATGTTTCAAAATTGAAAATTCTGTCATCTCAAGGCACTGAGTAAAACAAAAAGCACCACGTAGCTTTGCTTCAGACATAAGCCTTACTGATACGGCAGGATGGCATTTTGGAGATTTTTGGAAGTTTTACAATTCATCAGGTAATTGATTTTTTTTTTTTTTTTT
>VXBI01012992.1:36477-77017 GCA_013397375.1 Toxostoma redivivum
TTTTTTTTTGTGCAAAGAAACAAGTATTGCATGTATGCATTTGGTGTGCAACTTGCAGTGGGTATATCCTAGCAACAGCAAGCATTCAGCCTTAGATTCAGCTGAGTGGAAATGCTGGTAGAACCAGAATGAACTTTTGAAATGTAGTCCGAAAAATAAAGTAAAATGAATTATCACTGTGCAATTATTTAAACCTCACTATGTTACTCTTCCTGCCCTTTGTTATAGAATCTCTTAATCTCTTGGCCTTTCCTGAGCTATGCTTTCTTTTGGATTTGCATGTCACCTACTATTGTGCTGTGCAGGAAAAAACATTGTGTACCAAATACACAGAAATCAAGTGAATTGTTACTGGAAGTAATAGTATGAGATTTTTGAAATTGGAAACAAACTATTTTATTGTGAAAGGATGCTCTCAGTATGGATGTTTATAATTTTGAGGTTTGAGATAATTGGAAGCCGTCTTTGAATTGTGGTTTAATTTGCCTTTATTTCTTTAATTATAAAAACATAATTTTGTTGATTTTTTACAAGCAGTATTTCTTTTGCTATGGGATAAAATGGCAAATTGGATGGACTGCTGGGCAGACCACTAACTCTTTATGTAAGTTGCATTAATAAGTTATATAGTTGACTAATTTCAACAACAGGCATCTATATGGATATCCAGGAGTTGGATTTTGATCCTTGTGGGTCCCTCCCAACTCAGAATACTCTGTGATTCTGTGATGCTTATAATTTTTGGGGGTTTTTTATTAGAACAAACACTCCAAAACTGTTCAGTCACTTTTAACCTTAATTGGAAATTTATGTTAAACACCAAGCAAACAAAAATATGACTTACGGCAATTTTTCTCAACCAACATAAATATCTGTGTTATATAAAATTTTTTATGCTATCAGCTGTTGGCACTTAGATAAATCTAATTTGAAAACATCAATCATATTAATTACTCAAGCCATAGCTCTGTTTAAATAGTGTGGGGGTATTGAGAGTAATTGAAAGGTCAACTTTAGCTACTGTGGTTTTGGTACTTTGACACCAAGCATAAATAATTATCTTCTGTCTCTTTGTTGGCATCATAGCAGTTAAAGCTGAGAATTTTGTTTGGATACAAATATAAAAGTGGCTGGTTTTGGATCACCTGTAACCATATTCATGTCCAGTCTGAATCAGTCACTGAGTTGTTCCTGGAGGGTTGACCTTGAAAGCTTCGGTAAATTATGATACAGGAAGCTATTTAGTTAGGAGGTAGTAGAAAACTGAAACTCAGTGAAGGAAGTCATGAAAGGTAAAAAAGCGTGTTAGAGGAATTGCCATTATTATGTGGTACAGAATTATAAAGAGGATACCTGTAAGTCTTGGCTTGGACAGAGTGGACATTTAAGTGCAGACGTGTCATCTTGATTAAAAATAAAAGAACAGAAAAGAGGAATAAATCAAGCCAAGGGAAAATCTGAAAGTATAGAGGCTTGTGCCTGTGATGGTAGGTTTCTTCTACAAGTGGAAGATTAAAGCCTAAAGTAACTGAATAGCTGAGAAAAGTCCAAAGAAAAGTTGATTGCTTCCCCTCCAAGAGTTCCAATTGATTGAAAAAAGCCTAATTTAAAGTTCTGTTTGTTCTGTGTCTTAAACCATCAGAATTTTCTTTTAGAACTGGGGGAATGCTCTGGAAGAGAAAGAATCCAGGGATAAAAAGTCATTGCAGGCCAACAATTGTTCCTAATCCTCACAAAATGCTGGAGAAATTAAATTTATTCTTTATTGCTCAAAGAGTTACCTAGGTCACTGGGCGATGGGAAAATTGAACTGGAAGTCGAGTAGGCACAATCTTTGTTTTGTGTCTAGATGCTTAACCTTAGACACGACAAGGCATCTTAGTGTGTTGTGGGAACCTGGTTCAGAGTATTAACACCAGGACGTTTATTACCCTGGATTTATAATGGGCTAGGCTGTCAGCAGATGAAAATGTTGTGTTTACATTTCAGTGTTAAATGATCATTTAATTAACACCTAAGAGAAAAAAAAATCCCTTGTGAAATTCTTAGCAGCTTTTATTGTTGGTTTCCGTGGAAGTTTTAATATCCAAGTTATGCTGTGGTTGCTTCTATAATACAGCTAGAAAAGACATTTATGAAGGCAATCAAGAAGGACAGACAGTTTAACCCCTGTTGACCCTTCATCCTGAGTCTTGATTTATATAGCATTTTAAATGCATTGAATTTGTTTTAAAGCTTCTTTAAAGTTACTCACAAAGCATTCAAGGAACACAATATTTTTCCATTTAGAAATATTTCTCAAAGTGTACATTCTTATACAGGGTTCTTATATATTGTTTTTCTTAGAAAATAACTGATGTATATAGAATTTATCAACAAAAATTTTGCTGTAGTAAAAAAAATAAAGTTGTTGTTGTCTATAGATTTGTTTATATGTTCTTTATAAGGATATACAAGCTTCTATAAGAAAAAACAAAAGGGAAGTTTGAAACAGACATCAGATCAGGTTCTGGTTGCAGCATCTACTTCTTCAGAAGAACCAATCTGCGTTCTTCAAAAAGAATAGGAAATTGGCAAGGGAAAGAACATTACTAAAAAATTGCGTAACCACTTTACCCAGCAGAGATGTACTTCCATAAGTTCCATTGTATTAAAGTCAAGGCTGTCTTAAAGGTTTAATTTGCTCTGGGTCCTTCATAATGCTTTTTGTTCTAATGTTGATCTACAAATGCTTTCTGCAATAATGTTGCACTAGAAAGCATGTTTGAATAGGTTTTTTTGCATCCTAGATCTAATACTAGATGAAACGGTTTGTTAAAGAGCAGATGCTTTTCAACTGATATGTTTTTATAAACACACTGTAGTAAAAATTGAAATTACATATAGGTTTAGAGATTGTTTTGGGGGCTGTTTATTATTTGTTCTTTGTTTAGGGAATAAACCCCACAATTTAACAGCATATTAAGAGAATAATAATTAAAAGCCCAGCACAGCTTAAGTCAATTATTGATGAGCCACATATTTTTATTGTGTTCTTTTTGTTTTTCCTGATGATCATATCCTTCTCACATGTCAATAACAGAGTTAGAAATCACAGATGGAATCTGCTGGTACAGTAAATGTTCCTTTTTTTCATGCAACTGACATAAACCATCTAACACTTGATGAAATATTACAGCTGCACTGAGACTTCTATATGCCAGCAGGATCTTAATGTTTTTAAAACTTCTCTCAATATATTTATTAAGTCGAAATTTAATATTTAGATAGAGACTTGCATTTGCCGTTGTCTCAAATATTTGCGCATTTAGAGTTAAAACAGTGCATTGCAATTTCAATCCTTTCTTCAATGTTTTTAATTGAAAAATAATTCTGCAATACCCATTTCTTAATTGACATGTTGGATGAAGGAGCCTTAGGATGCGCTTAGAATAGGTAAGGAAGGCTTACCCTGTGCTATGGTAGCTTGTTCTCTTCTCAGTCCTGGTAGAGCTTGTAGGTTTGCTGTGCTGTGAGTGATTACGAGGAGCAGTGCATGTAGGAAGACTTAGGCTACACTTTCTACACACAGACCAGTAAACTTCATCTCAAACTGCACTGAACTGTTTGGGGCTCGGAGGCCTGGTGGGAAGGTCACACACATTATCTAAGTACCAATTAAAGGGACTCTCATTGTGGAAAGGAAAGTGCCAATATACAAAGTGCAATGCGTGGTCTTGGAGAAGAGCTGAAGCCAGGGCTGCAGGGATGAACAGCCCAGACTGTTGTCCCAATCCTTGTAGCTGTTGTAAGGGTACTTGGAGCCAGGGCTGATGGCTTTACTTGGGAAAGGCTGCTTATGAATGCCAAGCGGGGTTTATTCTCTCCCTCAGACACTTGAGAGGCCAGCTCTGCTAATGGCTGTTCAGACCCACCTCATGGGGAATAAAGCTGGGACTTGCAGAACTCTTTTAATCTTTATAGCCAAGCCCAGGTGCAGGCCCTCCTTGGCTCAAGGGTGTTTAAAGGACCACGCTCCGGAGACTTCTTTCCAGGGCCCTTAGTCTTTAGGGGGAAGAAATAAGGGGCTGAACTGGGGGGGTAATCCTTTCACTGAAGCACTCCTTGAGGATTTTCAGGTTAACATGTACAAGAGAGAAAATCTTTGCCTCTTTTCATTTCTCCTTCTGTCCAGACAGTTCAATGGTATTTTTATTTTTGCTGTGAATGTGTAATCAGTGCAGTTGTAAGGAAGGGCTGCTCGTACTTTATAAGGTTGTGTGTACAAGGAGAGGTTTGGTGGCAGTTGTTCAGTGCTTTTTGTACTTTAACATGGGGAATATACAAGAAACATCAAATCTTTTTTTCCCTATTTTTGTGGCTTTTTGTGGGAGTGATGGATAGCTGGTAGGGATTTAGATCATTGACCCTAAAGCTGCAAAGGTTGCATATTAAGTTTGATAAGGCCCACAGGGAAGAGCTGCAATGAATATAGCTAATATAATGAAGGTAGATTTGTAATAGCTGCCTCTCTGAACACAAAGTTATGGAAGGCTTAATAGAGAGAAAAGAGTATAAATGTGCATTTAAAAGAAGAAGAAAATAATCTGAAAAATTTAGCAGAACTAAAGAAAGTTATTTAGATATACTAAGAAAATGTTACTGACACATAAGTGTACTGCATAAAAGCAATGATCATTTCCAAGACTGGAGAAAATTCATATCTGGTCCTTAATACTTATGTTTGAATGTTAAATCTGGTCAATGATTAATTGATTCTGTCATATTCTCTGTATTCTTTATGAATTGTGCATTCTTTGCAAAAGGCAAGAGGCTTCATTCCCTTCTAGGTTTTAGAAATGTGTGTAAATTCAATAGAGCAAATACCTGTGTAAAACTCCTATTGTTATGGCAGTAGTATTGTCTTCATCACTTATGTGCCTACAACAAATACCACTCAAAAAGCAATATTTTTTTATGTCAGAGTCATTTCTAAAAATGACAGAACTTTTGTGGACAACTGCCAGATCTGTAGAGGAATTTTTTGCCACTTGATCTCTAGTACAGTGTTCATGTCAGAGGTGCAGAAGCCAAAACTGCTCACTTGGCACCGAGTACAGAGATGTCTCATAGCAAAATTTTAGTTTTTTGTGTAAGTTTAGGAGATGCTGAATTTAAATTTCAACTACAAAAAAAAAATCATAACCAGACTGTTGCTTTTCCTTGGTTTGCCAGTGAGGGTAGCCTCACATCTTCAGATTTGAGGGTAATCACTATTCTAGCTGACAACAGTGGCTCTATCTATGTAAAAGAAGGGAATTTTTTCACCATGTTTTAAGTCTTGGCCTAGGAAATAATCATAAAATTGCAAAACTGTTTTTAAGATCTATAATAGAGATTACTGTTAATAAAATTTGTTCAACTAGCATGCCGTATCAAGATGAAAGAGTTTTGCAATATGCAGCGTACGATCATATTTGAAGTCTTGCATATAAAGCTATATGATCTGTTCAAAACTGCAGGGGCATGGCCAGTTGTGCCACGTATTCCTGAAGTTTTAGATACTGGGGTGAAGTATTTATTTGGTCCATTGTTTTGTAGTCTATTGATTGCTGATCTAAACTGCTTAAACAGCACACCAGTAAAATTTGGTAGAGGAAAATAGTAAGGGATTTAAATTTAAAAAAAAAAAAGTGTGCTGGAATTATTTCTTCTGTGGATATGAACCGGAGAATGTGGGAAATAAAAAATATGGCAAACTAAATTTTGAAATCACTGCGGAAAAAACTATTGTGAGAGACTTAATAATAGCTATAAATGTGCAGCATGGAACAACATCATCATCCCATTTCATGTGTACATATCAAAGGCACGGCAGGAAATGGAAAAGAAAATATTTCTAACTTTGTTATGGAGTTCTGCAAAACTGCCATTGTGGTTTGCTTTGCTAGTTAATCTTATGGGAAGTTCACTTCAAATGGATATTTTTTCCATTTTGTTGCAATATTAAAAATATTTCACTAATATTTTGGCTAAACTGAGCTTTTTTTCTGGTCTTGTGAATCAGGTTGCAAAACCTACTTTGTCTTTTTCCTCAGTTGAATATAAGAAAACAGAAATGGATTTGAGCTAAAAGGAAGGCTTTAAAATTAGTATGTGCTGTTAACTTCTTTATATGGGTGGAATAGCAAAATAGCATCAGTAGAATGTGTGCATGTATATTGGGAAAAGCAAACAGCAAAAGTGGGAGAAATGTAGTTGAATTAGGAAATTGATTGGTCAACAAAATATTTCTGCAGAGAGTTGCAAGTTTTTGAGATGAGTGACCTAAGAATGGTCATTTGGTGTATATTCAACATTGAAGTAAAAAGAATACTTCAATTATTATTATTCAATATTTATCAATTATTCAGTTATTATTATTATTTTGTTAATACTACCAAATACACAAATTCTTATTAAAGAAATGGAGCTGTACAGTTTGCTGCAATAATAAATTCAAAAGATTTAACATTTAGGAGTAACAGGAGTATTGGATTTTCTCTGTAGTAACTGAAAATCAAAGCTTTTTCTGCAATTTGTTTTATTCACTGCTGGTCTCCAAACCATTCTGTTACATGCTCTCTTAATCATGATTTTATCCACAAAGGTGCCAAGTGGGGAGAGGAGCCTAATTCTTTCTTGCGGTATGAATGCCAGCTTGCAATGTTTTGTTCTGTGTAATGTATTTGACTAGGGTGGTAAAAAAGGAGCCAGATGGAGCCAGCCCTGCTGGCCAGCAGTGCTTCTCATCCCTAGATAGACTAGACAGTGAGTTAGTAGTAGGGAGCAAATTCTGAAACATGAAAAAACTTACATTTAACTGAAAGTCACGAATACTTTGGAATCTGCTATTGATGATTTGTCTTTTGGTCCAGGGAAGACTTTGTCTAACAAGAGCTACAGGTTATCATAATAGTTTGTAATCTGGGATTGAGGCCTAGATAGCCTTTCAGTACTCGCAGAAAAGTGTATTCTTTCACTATTTCATTCTTTCAAAGTGTATTGTATGCTTACTCTAGAGAAATTTAGATTAAGGTGCATAGAAGTTGTAGCATCTTGAATAAACAAAAGTAGAAAACATTTTGTATTAAAAAAAACATTGTTTTGTTCCTGTAAAAGGCTTCAAAGTCTGTTTTCTAAAGTAAAGCACTATTAGCATAACCACTCAGTTATGTGTATTCCTTGAAATAGGAATTTGAGTGTTCAGAACTCTGCCTTTCATGCATACAGCAAGGCCTTAGTGTGTGATGTGTGGGCATGCAAATTAGTACTGGTAGTTCTTTGGGCCTTCACTAGTGCTGTTTAAGATGCTTACATTTTAAGACAAACAAAAACACCAACCCTCAAAGAACTAAAACAAATCCCAGTCTTTGAGAAGTAGTCAGAGAAAATGCCAATAAAGGTGGAGATGTCTGTTTTGAAAATATTTCTCTCTTTCTCAAAAAAGGAAATAGTTAGGAAAAATATCTGTATCCATTAAATGTTGTATTATTATTTGATGAATTAGAGACATAAATTTGGAACTTAGCTTAATATCTTCATATAGTGAATTAAAATGTGATGCTGTAGTTTCAGTTTATAGTTGCTTAGAAATGTACAGCTTTTTAGCTGTGTACTTTGTTGAAAATGGAACTTAAACTAGATTCTTGTAACAGTGTTCTGAACCTCCTTTTTTTCATGATTAGCTGTAGCTGTTGTTTTGTGAGAAAGTCTGCTGCTATTAATGTGTTTTGTTCGCCTTACTTGCATTTTTTAATTAAGGCTGTGTGACTGTATTTGTCCATTGTGTTTTATTTTGGCTTCTGAACTTGAGATGACTTCTCAAATAGTTTGCTAAATGTGAATGTTGCTGAGAAGTCTTTAATGGTGTAATCTCCTTCTGCACAGTAGTAGTGCAGGTCCCATATAGGTTTGGCAAGTATTTAAAAAAGGGCAAATAGTTTTGATATGCCTAAAGAAAGATACCAACAGAAGATAATCACTGTATCTATAGTATAAATATATATATATATAGCTCAAGTATAATGTCATCATCATTTTGACATGCCCTGGTTAATGAATTTCCCTGGGTATGCTAGGAATGTCTTTCTTTCTAAATAAAGATATGGAAAACCCAGGGTCTACTTTCTTTTTCCATATAGAAAGGAGAATAAACACAGTATAGAAAGCCATAACGAGTAATTAAAAAAAAAACCCTAAACAACTTGAATTATGCTCAGTGTTTCAGTTGGGTGGTCCAGAAGAGGATTGGAAAGATGTTCTGAATTTAGTTTCTATTCCTTACTAGAGGAAAAGATTGTATAATCAGAAATCACATTTTAATTGATGCTTTGTTTGCTTATAACAATATCCTGCTGTGTGTAGTTTTTATCAGCAGTGCTTTTGAGGTTGTATAATGTTTAGAGAGGATTACACTATGTAAAACTTTCCAAATATGAGACTTCTTTTAAAAATGAAAATTTGATGTGAATTAACTAGTTTTGAAAGGAAACTTAGTAACTTTCTTGGAGGGGGGGGAGCAGGGGGTGTGGTTAAAACATTTATGATAAATATGGTTTCCTGTCTGTTTTCTGCTTTTTGTTTTGTTTTTGGATGTTTTGTTGAAGACATGGATCTGTAGGAACTGCTCCAGAAGATATGAACTGTAAAGGGAAAGTAAAAAAATATTTGTGCTGAAGTTTTATATAGAACTGGTACCCTGAAATAAGCCTAGGTAGTGTTTGAAAACATGGGAATTTCTTAAAATAAACACAGCCACGAAGGGGAAAATGTGATAATGACTTGATGATGATGAGTGTCTGCTGTTACGGGTCCAGTGAGATGCAAGTGCCAACACCCCAGCCTCTACACCATGATGCAAATTGTAATGAAGGAATTTGGCAGCTCTGATGCCTTTATGTGAATGTATTACCATGGCTATGAAGATAAATAGTTCCAAAATGGAAATACTAACAAATATTTAGTCATTTCCAAGCAGATTAGAAGTGAAAATAGACATACTATAGGAACCAAGATAAATAAGAAATATATCTTTTGGGTACATGTGTTCCATTCCTGTTTCCCTGGGCTGGTTCTTCCTGTGTATTTAAAATCAGTGTATTTAGACAGGTTATATATATTCCCTTTCTAAAGGTCACATCCCTATTTCTTGATTTGTTTCAGCTTCCTTCCTGCTTTCCCTCTCTGTGACTCTCCTCTTATGCAAACATCAGCCCTGATTAAAGTCTAAAACTTGCGGAAAATATTCTGTTCTGAATTGTGGGCTGGTGAGCTGTCCGACAACCATAAACTGTCTGATGAAGAGCAAGAGTTCAGATTTGTTCCCAAGGGCAGGCTCCCCCTTGTGGATGCTGAGCCAGTTACTTCCAACTTCCATGAACTTCCTAGCGTTGTACTAACTTGATCTGTAATTCCATGTTAGTTGTTTTTGGTTTTTTTTTTTTTAAGTTAGTATCTGTATATAGTTTGAAGGTTGGTTTTCTTTTTTTTCTTTTCTTTCCTTTTTTTTTTTTTTTTTTTTGTATCCTCAAGTAATTTTCAAGTCAGACTGACCTGAAAAGTCTTAAGTCAGAAAGGTTTGAGAGGAAAATTATTATTAGAACAGAAAGGTCTTAACTTTTTTTTGTGAATGCTGTTTTCTCTGCAACCGCTGCTGCTGCTTTTTGATAAAAGCAGTTTCCATATAAACATGTTCTGTTAGCTTTTTCTAAATGTTCTGATAAGTTTTTCTCTCTTAAATGAAATCATGTCCAGTAGTGGATGTCTAACATACAATACTGATACCACTGTTAGTATCAACACTGGTAACTGGGAGATTATTTCCATCAGGTTCTCCAGGTAACTCTACCAAAGATTAGAGGCAGCTGTATTGCTGGGTGGAAGGATAGCTTTTGTTTGGCTTGAATGATGGTGCAGGACTTCGCAAAGGAATGTGGGCTGTGGCACATTTTAGAATTTTGTCTAAATTTCAAGGCTAGAATTTCAAACTGTGGTGAAGGCAAATTTTTTGCCCTCTTCACTTGACTGCCTGTTTCTTGCAAGGTGTTTAATGCAGCTCATTGAGTTGACTTATTTACACAGGCTTAAGAGGCTTTTCTGCTTGCTCACTAGCCCAGGCTGAATGACTCATCTGAGATCAAACTGTTGACAGAGGAGGTGCTTTCGGAGCTGCAGATGGCACTGCCAGCATCTTAATGAAATCTGGTGCCAAGGGAAGCATATGAAAAATGTAGGAAACAATATTGTAAATTGCATGTGAATCTTGAAAAATAGTGATGTGTCTGTAGATGGAAGATGTGTCTTTTTCGTCCTGAAGAACTCAATCTTCCTCACTCTTCCACTTCTATCAGTGCTAGCTCTAGCCCTGAAGATTTCTTAATGGCCTACAATTAATTGATCTGCTGACTTGATCAATGTCCTAGTAATTGACATTGTCTCTAAAGTGAATGATAGTCTTGTTGGAATATGCTTTTTTGAAATTCAGAAACCTTCTGGTCCTTCCAGATTCCTTTTTTCCTATCACAGTACTAGCTAGTACTATTATTATGTACATATGGTTTTCTGGCTGACGGAGCTAATTGATATCAGATTATTCTCAATCCCTGAGCTGCTGTTTGCTAATTTCAGTAATTTTCTCAGTGTGAAATGGGTAAAATTACTCTAAGAAGGAAATCACAGACTGTTCATGGTGCATCTTCACCAAACAGTGAAGCTGCATCATGAATCAGGACCAAGAAGTTTGGCAAATAACATTTTTGTATATGGTGACTTAAAAATGCAGAATATAATGCCCGGATATGTCCTTTATGTATAAGATGAAGAAATCATCTTGCATGACTGAATTAAGATGGCTATTACTTACAAAACCATCATTAGATTTATATTAGTAAAAGATGCTACTGTTTCTCCTGCTTTGTGTACTGATACTTTCTTTGGCCAGCTGCAAGAGTTGCAGGGGGTTTTGTTTCTTTGGGAAATGTAAGCTTGCCAAACCTGAATCAAGAGTCACAGAATGGAGTATTTCATTACAGAAATTTTTATTTCCTCACCAATACAGACGCTGACTGCATATTGCAATCAAACCTGTAATTTGACAGAGTTCCATATTAACTTTCCTGGGCAGTCAGGAGGGGTTTATACTAGTCAAATCCCGTTTTTATATGTCATGGATCAGTGGAAGTAAAAATTGTGTGTGAAGAAATAGAGGATCATTTAATGGCTAAGATATCAGCAATAATTTCTGATGATGCTTGTTCTTCCTGTATCACTTGTCAGATCCCAGGGGATATCATGTTTAGTCATGCTTCTTCCATACTTCGGTTATCAAATTCATCAAATTCTTGGGTGCAGTGAAAGCTTTTTGTCTTCTCAATATCTTCAGTCTATTATTTCTCATCACTGTCCTGAACCTCAGCATGACATTACTTGTTGGTGACTTTTACTGGGAGCTCAGCTGATAGACACTGTGATGTCTAGATTTCTGTCTTTTTGGGAAATATGGCATTTTATCCTAAAAATTCTCTTTTGCGTTCTTAATGAAAAATCTAGTTAGTCTAGCTTTCTTTACTATAAATGATTCCGAGATGCTTTGAGTAAAAGACTGTTTTCTTATTTCTTCTATGGGAAACATGCAGTGCAGGAGAAAAACAAATTATTTGCTCACTTTGAAGTCACACATACACACGTGCTTATTAATAAAATATTAAAAACATCCCCCAAGAGAAATGAAAATAGTACCTGAAAAGTAAATATGCATTTTAAATAGCTATATGGGATTTTCATATCTAACTAATAGCCCGAAGGTAACCATGACATTACATTTTGTTCCTTGTGCATGCTAGTTGCTTTAGTTTGGTAGATTTGCTAGATGTGTCTATTATTGTGTTAAAAATTTTAATTACTGAGGTTTGTGAAACTGCTTCCAAATACAAGGGGTATTTGTAGAAAGCTGGAGAGATTGACAAGTGATTGACAGGGTAAACAGTCTCACTGTGTTCTGATATGCTATGCTGTGGTGCAATGCTACAGACACCTCATAAGCCTCAGGAAGTAGCGACAATCCAATTTTTATTAAATTTTTACTGCCAGTGTATCTTGACATTATTGTTAATCGGGAAACTAAATTGCCACTGTTGTCTTTTTCTTAATTTCTTTAGAAAGCTTCACTCTTATCTTGCATTCCTATAAAACTTTAAAGTGACATAACCCAAGAGTGATATATTTGTTTGTATTAGTAAAATAGTGTTGGCAAGATGAAGTTCAGAGTTTCTATCTTTTCTCTTATTTAATTATTTTTGTAATATAAAAAAATCTTTAAATGACAAAAGCCTTGTTTGGTGTGATACTGCAGATTAACACATATTGCTTCCAAAACAAGATCCACCTAGAAAATGGAACATTAATTCTATATAGCTCATAATATTCACCAACAGAGGCACAGTTTTACTTTTTGCTTGCCCTCTCCTTTTCCCTGCCACCTGCTCTCTGTAGTGCACCAAAGAAAGAAAAAACCAAACTGAAAAACCATCTGGAAAGACAGATAATTTCACTGATTTGCCTTTGAAGAGCTTGTTTATAGCATAAAGATGATATTGGTAAGTTTGAGGATACAAGGACTATAAAGACAAATACTTAGTTTTTCAGCTGAAGACCATTATTGGTACTTGAGTAAAGAAAGATAATTCACATACTTTGAAAGCTTGGCAGCTTTAACAAAATGCCTATATTTCTTATATTTCTATATTTCTCCCTTATTTGGAGATCAAAGAGAGTTAGTGTAGATTTTTGGCGCAATGCTGCAGCTTAGCCTTGTGGTATCACCTGTGGGTCACACAGACACATCCATCGCATCATTCACATCTGTTCATGCTGTTACCTTGCTAACTGGATTTTTGCTGTGAGACAGGCTCCTTATATGTTCTTACACTAGGCTCTCCTTTCAAAAAAGTGGCCCTCTTTCCATGTTGCCTGGAGATTTCACCCAGTTTGTCAACCTACATTTCTTCTCCAGTTGAATGTGAACCAAATGGACTATGGGCAACTGTTAAACTATGCTAAGACTGTGATAAGAGACCCTGCAGTCTGCATGAAAGCTTCTTTCATCCTTTTATTAGTGCAGTAAAGTCAAGTGACTGGAACCTTCTTTAGATTTTTTACCTCTATATTAAATGTAATGATTTCACCTTACTACTTCATAAAATGTCATTGTGCTGCTGTAACCTTGACATATAATTTAAGAAATCTCCACTTCCATAGTGGACTTTGCCCTAAAAATTACAGCTTTTGTGGTTGTGCTAAAAGATTCAGCATAGACTGAAGAGCTCTGTCTATAGTGCAGAGCTATGAGCAGCAAAATGTGTTGTGAAAATGGAAAAATGTATTTTGAAAGTGAAATAAAAATTTTTCTTAACATGATATGTTCTACTGTCTTCTGTTGGACCTGTCTGTTACCTTGCCCAAGTGTTTTGTTAAGCATTGGCAACACCTATAGAATTGGGTCAGGCTTGTTCTGCTCATTCTCAGGAGATTGCTGAACAGAGCCAAAGTGTCTGGAGCTTTCTGGGGGAGTAGGGGCTTCAAGTAGAAAGCAAAGAAACACACTAGCATTCAGGCCCTTTCCACTCCTGAGGAAGCAAGAATGCTTCTAGAAACTGGGAAGCGAAAGGTTGTGGACACCAAGAAGAGAGTGACTGAAATAAATGGGCTGATCATAAGATGAGGGATTTTTCATAGGAGATTGGTCTCTTCTATTTCCTATCAAACTACAAGTAGAAATTATTGAATTGAGAATACATATAGCAGTTAAATTCTGGGTATATTTTTTATGGTTTAGCAAGAGTCTCAGCATCTTGAATACTTTGTACTTTGGCAGTAGATATTAGGAGAATTTTTATTAAAGCATTGCTACATCTTTCATAAAAGATTCCAAGTATTTGAGTGACAAAATTATAATATTTCCTCTAATAACCTCCAGAAGCATTTCATGTGTTTTTTTCTGCCTTATGTGCTTTAATACCTCTATTATCCAAATATATAATTTAATATTAAAAGTTGTCCAAAGGTTTTAAGCCAAGTACCTAAAATTATACATAATGTGCAATAAAGAACCAGGAACTAGCAACATTTAAAAAAATGTATACGAATGCAGAAGATGGAATTAGTATGGGTAATTTCCTGCATTTGAAAACAATGCAGAAAATACTAGTAACTCTTGACATCATTTGATTCTGATTGCATTGGTTAAATTGGGCATTTAATTGGTGAATGAATCCAAAATTCACAAACCAGGTGAAATTTAAAAGATACTCACAGATACTATTTTATCTGAGTTAGTAGAATTGGATTGTCTGATAAACTATTTCAACAGAAGCTGTTTCCTTAGTGAATTAATTTTATTTCTTTTAGATTAGAAAATATTTTAGTTTTAGAATTTGTAAGCCAAAAAGTATTCCTCAGAACTGTGTTCCTCATTCAATGTTCTTATTCTTTTAGTCCATATTTTTGCCTGTGGAAAAAGTCTAATAGGTAGTAACTGGTGTTCTGTTTTAAAATAATAAATTTTTTCTCTGTATCACCAGTTCTATAAATTAGGTACATTAATGTAAAAATGTAAAACTGTGTTGTCTCTTCATGTTCAGGTAAATATCTGCTTGATTTCTAATAAGAGTTTTATTGTTGTGTAATGGTTTGAAGTGTTTGGTGAGAAGATAGCTCTCATTACAGTAGTATTTAACTGTCTGATGAATTGTGTTAATCTGTTTGTTCATTCTCTGTACTGTAAAATTAGCTTTAATAAAATATGCCTCTAAAACTACCCATTTTCTCTTTTATTTTTTTTTTAGTGAGCATTCTAAAATTTGGTTTTTTGAGAAAAATGTCCTGAATTCTATAGAGAGGAGGAGAATAAAGCAGATTGTTACAGTTATTACTGTAGGAACAGCACAGTTAGAAGGGAGTGGGGTGGAAGGCTTAAAAAAAAAAGGTAATTCTTTAAACTTTTCTTCTCTGTCTTCATGGCTTCCAATTTCACTTTGCCTACTCCAGGGGCTAATCCACTTGCCACCTTTCTGGAAGTCTAGGGCTATCCTGACAGCAAAAAAATTCTTTTTATCCCTCTTTAAATTTAGCTTTTCTTGCTCCTGTCTCCTGAGCCATCACTTCTGCCAGCCTGCGCTTTGAATTATGTAACTGACTGAAAGTATTTTCTATGTGTATTTGAGAAATCTGTTCTCAGAGATCCAGATGAAAAGGGCAAGGCTGGAAGGATCATGTCATAAAAGCTTCCTTCTGACTCTTTAAATGCATTTAAGGAGATGGAAGCTAAGACAAATGAGCTATCCCCTACAGTATCTTACTTTGATCGAGCTGTCTTTGCCACCATCTATCTAAATGATGGTGACATATTTTTAAAATAAATTGTGGAACTCAAATACTTCAAATGAGTTTGGTAGCTCGAGTCCGCTAATGTGTAAGTGTGCATTTCTGCCTGAGGCTCAGTAGGGTGGCCAGAATGAGGGTAAGGCTGTGGAGAGCCTATGTTGCTACTAAGTTTTTCTCCCCAGGGTGATGCATCTTAATGTTTTTCGCAGGTTTGTTTTACCATGTTGCACTCCAGGAAACCAGTGCACAGTCGATGGTTTATGCCCTACTTTTAAGTGTGTATTGTGGTGAGAATGGGGCAAGGAGTGTAACTTTCAGGATAATGCTGAGGAATTAATATGACCCGTGTATCTTTTGTTATTCTGCTTTCTCCTGCGTTCTCATAAATTATATAAGGAAATAGGATTAGATAAATCTTTACCTATGTTCCTAGCTGAACCTGTTCTCTTGGGAATGCTTAACAGCCAATTCATTGCTAGGCTGGGAAGGTGCAGTCCTAGATCTACTTACACTCTAACTACCCAAGTATTGGAGTTACCTTTGTAGCATACAGGGTTGGGGTATGTGGTCAGTGAGTGGATGCTGCAGACACCTTGGCTGAAATTGGGGTTCATGATATCTATAGTTTATTAAATAGGTGATCTGAAATCCACTCATAAATTACAGTGAAGATCAGTGTTGAGAAGGAGGAATTAATGCAGAAAGCATACACAAGGTAGCATGACAAAATACAACCTGTAAGTGGTTTTGGAGGTCACAGGATGAATGTTAAGTCATAGCTCTGTTGCAGAAAAGGCATATAGTCTCTCTGACATACTAAAGTTCCTGCTGTAATAAGGATGGATCATCTCCTGTTTGATGCTTATCTCTCTCTGCTTTAGGAGACTTTTTTATAGATGATTATAGAATTATTGAAACTTTATAGAAGAAAAGGCCTTTAAAAAGAACTATAAATGAGTACTACAGAGTTTAGGAAAGGTGTGTCCCCAAAATCTTGAAATAGTTGGGTTTGCCTTTACTAGAGGGGAGAGGACTGGACAGTAAGGGAAAAATGTTAAAGAGGTGTTAGGAACTAATTACGGTTTATTGCTTCTCTCCAGCAGCTTCATTTGGAGAGATGAGTTTAATTTGAAAACTAGGAAACCTTTTTCTATTGTTTGAATTAGTGAAAAGCTACCAAGGCTTTTGGAAATTGTACTTCAATGGATGTTTTAAAGACTGGGTTGGTAACATCTGGTAGGGGATTATTTAGCTGTGTAAACTCATTCTGACTCAGTGATGCTTTCACAAGCTAAGAATTTAGAAAGGTCTTGTCAACTTTTGTTTTGCAATTATTAGAAGAATCTAGTAATTTTAATATTTGTTACCATATTTAATATGAAATTATATTTAATCATACTTATCATACTTAATGTGAAATGCTTTCACATTAAGAAATACAGTTAATTCACATTGAAATCTTTTGGATTATGAACCATTTTTTCTTCTTTTTTAGTTTCATCCTGCTAAGCCACAAACTAGGTTACAGAAAAAACTAAATTATTTATATTATTGTGACTTCATTCTTACTGCTCTTGTTAATAATGTAACAGAAGAACACACATGTATTTCTTGAGCTCTTAAAAAGTCTTTACCAACATTTCTTCCCTTATTGGCTATTCATTTTTGATTTGGATGTAAGTTACAGCATCATTGTCTTACATGCTCTGGTTTGTCATATTTTAATTCTGTTGTTGAATAAATGAACTTCTACCTTGACAAAGTAATAATCAGTTTAGTAGCTGGAACATTTCTTTCATTGAACATTACTATGAAAAGCTATAGAATGGCTTTTGGCAAAGCTAATGTTAGTGTTCCAGCAGCAACAGTGAAGTTAGGTGGCTTTTCAACCCGTTCATTAAGTTCCTTCTTTTGACAGAGGAAACATCATTAACAAAGAGGAATGCATTTTACTTTGAGTAGTGTAGAAATTAAAACCTTCTGGTGTACTTCAACAGTGAAAAAGAGGGTAAAAGTTGAAAGAAAGGCTTTACTGATACAAAAAAAAAGACTTAGAATTTAGTAGCGTTATTCTGCTAAAGTAGAATAATATATAATTCTATACTTTTCTGCTAAGCCTTTTATTTATTAGGAAAAAAAACAACAGATAATTTAAATTGACATTAGAACCATGGAAGAAAAAATCCAGTGGTTCTCATATTTACTGGCCTCTTACTTTTAAAATCTCACTTGTAAGTAAGGGAGTACATGCCACTGAAGATTTTGGTAGTTTTCAGGCTGTTCTTAGTAAGCTCTATATCTGGCAATTTCTGTAATGAGGAAAAAAACCCCTAGAATACAAAACAACAAAACTTCCCCTATTAATTTATGTCTAGACTATTATTTTTTTCATTCTTCAAGATATTTTACTCAGAGACATGCAAATGTATTATGTTCTTTCCCAAGAGCTTTTGAACTGTGATATGTTTTGTATCACTGGTTATCTATATCAGATTATTTATGGTCTAACATGTAGGACTGTTTCCAGAAAAGCAAAGAACTCATTGTTTTCAGATTAATTTATTTTGCTTGCTTTCAAATTAATTATTTTCCTTTTCTCTCTGTAGCACTTTTATGACCTTTTTCTCTTTCCTTATTGGTTTCCTTGTCTGAGTCTGAAATTTTAAGCTTCTTAGTATGCTGAAAGAGAGGTGCATGGTATCTGTCTTGTGGGCTTCAAGTGACATTTTTTTACATCAAACATAGTGTAACATAGCACTTTACTCGTGGTGTTGTAATTGCATTGTGATCCTGATATCTTTTGTACTAGCAAGAAATCAATTCTTCTGTTTTAATTTCTTAATAATTATTTTGGTTTATGATCTTTCTTTACATTTAGTCTCCAGAATACCTGGAAAGATAAAATAATCTCTCTGTCACATTGTTTTAGTAATTATTGTTTTTATTTTTTGTGTGAGAGTTATGATGGGAGGGGTTACAGTTAGTTAAGTACTTGGCTATTGCTAAAACATATTTACAGTATACTTCTGGGATTTGAATTCTTCTTTCCTGAAATGTGAAGGTGAGGGAGAATTTGTGATCATGGATTGATATGGAGTAAATAAACCAGAAATTATGCAGCAGAGATGAAACAGATCTAGGATTGATATTTTAGTGTGTAGTGTACAAGACTGTGTGCATGTACCTCAGGTTTTTCAAAGATGGGATGACTCTGACATGAATAAAGGCAGCAATGTCATTGCATGATATGTTAGAGGGAATGTGGTGCTTACACAGTTGAAGTGCCAGCTGAGAATGATTAAGGTTTCCAGTTTGCACCTACATGACTTTTTCTGGAAATCCTGTAATTTTATGGATTTAACTGCTCATAAGTCTTGAGATGGTATCCAGGTCCCCATCATTTCCCAGGAACTTGCAAGCTGTCAGGGAGTTAATTAAGAAAAACGGTAGGAAATGCTGAGTTTGTTCTTCTCTCCCCACATATAATTGGGTGACTCTCCCTCCTTTTGATACTTCCTTTTGATATTTGGATAGCCAGGCTTTTGTTAAGAGAAATAAGAGAAAGCTAAGCAAAAGTTTTTTTAACAGGAGAGATGGCTTCTTAGACTTACTCATAAGACAAATAGGACATTGCCATTGAAGATTTCTTTATAGATATTCCTCTATCTTGGCAGAGACACACCCTGTGTGCCAGCACAAGGTTCTACTCATATACTCAATATTTGGTGTCTAGGTTGTTGTCATGTTCAGTTTTGAAAAAGTTCTACTTCTCAGGACAAATGTACCTGTGACTGCAGAGTGGTTTTAATCCTCCTCTTTGACATTGCAATGCCACTGGTGACTCCTTTCTCCTTCTCCCCATTCCTTGTACTGAGTACTTGGTTGATCTTAGAGAGTAAAGTGGCTTGTAGAAAAGGAGAAAATTAGTTCAGAAGCAGTCTGGTGGTTAGGGCAACCTACTGAGTTGAAGAGCATCTAAATTTAAATAACTTTTTGAAAACAGCAATGTGAAAATGACTGCATCCTTGAAATAGAGTGATCTTCTTTTGACTAGCTATATTCTGCCCCAAACTAGTAGTCTGGGGAGGAAGTTGCTTCATTTTATAGGGCATTAATGTGGGTGCAAGTGTCTGGATGTTAGAACTTAGGTGGTCTTGTGGAGGTTTAGTTGTGTAAAGGATTAGGTTGCAGTTGAATGGGAAATTTGAGGATATTGTGACATCTTATGTTGGTACCTGGAACTAATTTTGTGTATTTAGCTCCTGGTGTTTCTTACTAATTGACATTATTTTTTAAAGCTCTGGAGTTGGAGTCTTTTGTACCTAGGAGTCTTCATTTAAAAGAGCTTTTGCTGATTGTCATGTTAAAAGATTTAAATAATTTATCTCAAAGATTATACCATCTTAATATATCATAGCTTTAAGTTACCAGATTTCTGTCTTACTCATGCTTCATTTAGTGAATAGAACAGTATTGGTGTCTATGGAATTCATGACTACCAAACTGTTATCATACATTCATAATTTCTTGGAAGAATATATTTAAAAAGAACAATCTCATGATCTAATAATTTAGATCCAGATATTTTTTTATAGGAATTTTTTCTCCCATATTTAATAAGAACATTTCTCAAAGAAAACACATAGAACTTATTTACAATAACAGTTCCCTCTGTGTTTATAATACTACTAATAAAATACTGGAATTTGTCAGGGCTTTCAGGTGCTAGATTTATTAAGAGCTTGCTTTTTTTTTTTTCCTTTTTTTTTTTTTAAACTAGTTTTGGAAGAAGGCCATCTTGAATTTTATGAGGAGAAATTTGTTACAGTCCAGCCAAGGTGTAATATCTGTGATGCAGTGTTAGAAATAGAACCACTAGCTAGAGTGTCTTGCAGTATTTTTTTAGGAATTGAAAGGGCTGGTGTTTTTTTAATATATATAAGAAATAACTAAATATCTGGGATTTTATATGAAATTAGGTGTCTGAAGTTTTTATAATGCCTAAGGATTTACAGAAAAGGTGTAGTGATTCCCTCCTTCTCCCCTTAAAATGTTTTAATGCCCTTTAAATAGCATCACTAAAAAAAGGACATCAGAAAGCAGAGACATAGAGACCAATCCTGATGCTTGATTTATGTTAACTTCAAAATTAGGCAGCAGTTCCCATCTTCACTCAGCACCAGCTGACAAATTTTGTATTTAAATTGCAGTTCATTCTGCTCACAGTAATGAGTTAGACCATTATGTGTGTACCTTCATACGTAATCACTCTCTTAATACAAGCAGCCCTTTTAAATGTTATATCAAAGTAATTTTTCCTCCCCAAATTGGAAATACCATTATCTTGACAAAGGATAGTGTTTCTAAATATAAGTACTGTATCACATCTGGAATTTTTATGGTGGTGTGGGATAACTGTGCAGAGCCAGTTAATACAGAAGTGAGCTGATATTCACATGTTTCAAAGCAAAAGATAGTTTTTCAAAGACCGGGATAGCTTTTACGTTGAACACTTAATTATGCTACTACTACTTTGGACTTATGCTGTGCCTTTCATCCCTGGATTTTCAAGCATAGAAGCAGCATTAGCCTCACAGCATCCATCTCATTGATGTAGATAACATTAATAAATCACTTTGAGGCTTGGTTTACTTACTTTTGTGAAGTAGGTAAATGGACTTGACCAAAGTATAAAGACTTAAGCATCTGATCAAGAACTGCACACAGATCTGATTCTCAGCTTCAATCTCTATTACTTCATAACATATATTCTTAAAGAAAGATTTGAGCCCCTTGAAAGGTTGTCTGACTTCATCTTTTCTTGTGTTACAGAGCTAACTTCAGGGCATCTCTGCTTGTCAAGAATTGAACTTCCACCATTAGGAAAGTGTTTTTAACGATACATACGTGCATTGACTTTATCTATTTTTTTTGTTTTGTTTTGCTTTTTGTTTTTGTTAGTGGAAACATTTGTTAAAAAACAAAAACCAATTTAAGTGGTGGACAAGTTGACACACCGCTCTGCTTAGACACCCAGAGTTGCCATGGTTAACAAGCAGTCTCAGTAGATTAATTCCTGGAAAGTGGATACATCCTAGCAGGACTTGACAAATGGTAACTTGTCATCATATTGATTCTCCCCTACTATAAAAGATGTTTTGTGTGAATAGATGGTGCTTAGGACCACACTTGAAAATTCAGAAATATTGTAGTCCAGTGATTTTTCCACCTTTCTAGATTAAATGGTAGTATTTTTCAATAGTTATTTCTGGATAAATTGCATTGACTTGAACTGAACATATTTTGGTATCTTAATACTAAATTTTTAGGTGTAATCCAAGTTATGTAGGTGTATATTCTGGTACTTGTTTGGATTTCCTGATGCCAGCGGAGTTGTGTAGTAAATGTCACTCTTAATGATATCCCCCCACTCAGTACAATTAGAATATAGATTAGTTGCACATTTTAAGAGATTTGAGTTGACAGAAAGGCTGAGAACAGTGCCTTTTCAGCATGGTGCCACTCCATTTAGGTAGCTAAGGTATTATATGGTGATATTTTCTTGTGAAGTTGTGGCTTAAATGAATTGTTTATCCTAGTTGGAATTGCATTGCAAACTGACCCTTTGTACCCTTTTCAGTAGGAACAAATTGGTATTATATGCTGATAGGATGTAGTTATTTGGGCTGATTCTGTTTCCTTCTCTGGGACATAAGATCAAAGAAAAACAAGTTCTTCTCTGCACAACTCCCTCTCAAAACAAAACCTCAAAGAAACCCCAAACAAGTGAAAACCCCAAACACCATAATACCCAGAACATTTTGGTGTAAAATCAGTTCAAGTATAGAAGTACAACAGATGGAAAAGATGTGATTCCAATCCACTAACATGTACAGAGACCACCATATGAGAAAAGATATCTGGTTGTAGTCAAAGATGAGTACATTTGGTCTGAGAGCACATCTTTCTTTCTCTCCTAAATTAAATTAGAAATTTTGATACTATTTACTTGATTCAAAAATGCCATCAAAATTATTTTCGGGTAATTGTAACTCTTCAGCATGACATGATGGAGCCTGGTTTCATGGAAATATTGCAAGAAATACATAAATTTTTCAGAGATCACCTTCACTTGTGAAAAAATGTATGTACTTGAGGCTTTGCTATAAAATTTTGGTAGAGTTAAAGAAATAATTTAAGGAAGTCTGAGAAATTATGGAAACCCTGACTTGTAATATGACTATTTTCTCATAGCTAAATGGGTGTCCCCCATCAAATTATTTCAGATTGTTCAATTAGTTGGAAATTGCACAAGTAGGGGAATATTTGTAGATTTCAGTAAATGCTTGCTATTTCTCTGCCAGGTGAACCTTTGACCTAAATGTATTTTTGGAAGAGCAAGATGGGTAATACCAAAGTCTTTAGCCTTATGAGAGCAGGTTATATATCTGGTCTGGTTTCAAGCCTTCTCTGCCACATGGCAGAGATTCTATACTCCTATCTGCAGAAATTTGCATGCTTTTTTTTCATTTTTAATGCAATTTACTTTAAAAAGTGCTGCCTTCAAAATATTTTGCTTGAAAATCCTCACTTTTGTAGGGCTGTAGAAATAACAATTCAAATAAGGACATACATGAAAAGTAATCTGAAATTTTAGAAGATTTTAAGGGAATGAGAAAAGGAACTGTCATTCTTATTCAAAATTTTTACTTTTTTCCTGGTTTACATGAGAATACATTGTTTCTATGGACTTAGCACAGATGTGGATGTTTTATTTTTTATTGCTGAAACCTCTAAATGGATATGTATCTTTGGGCCATGTAGTGCGTCAAATTGATAAGACAGTTTAAGTTCTTTAAATTAGGAAAAAAAAAGAAAAAAGGAAAATTATGTAAATACTGTCTAGATAAACATTGTGATTAATTTTGTCTTTTATTCCAGTCTTTTTTTTCATCAGATTGCTCTTGTGATTACAGTTACTTTTAGTGGTTTTGATTGTATGGTCATAGATAGTGCAGATCTGTCTGGGCAGTGGGAGCCCCAGAAGAGGAGGAGGATGGCATTCTCTGTGTGTTTAGTGACTGGACGTGGCTCTTAGTGCCATGGTTTAGTTGACAATGTGGTGATCAGTCAAATGCTTGATTCAATGATCTCAGAGGATTTTTCCAGCCTAAATGACTCTGTGATTCTGTGTTCTTAACTGTCAAATTCAGTTTTATCAGGTGGAATTCTTGTGGAGCTGTAACACAGAAATTTACTTTTGACCATTTGTAGGCTGCAGTAATTTGTATGCCTGGAACATGAATGCAATTTGTCATTGGTTTATAGAGGGCTCTTGCTGGATGTATGTGGCTTGTGTATCCTTTTGTCTCTGTCCATTATAGAATAACAGAATGGTTTGGGTTGAAAGGGTCCTTTCAAGGTCATCTAGTCCAACCTCCCTGCAATGATCAGGACATCTTCAACTAGATCAGATTTTTCAGAGCCCCATTCAGCCTGACCTGTAATGTTTCCAGAATCTACCAGAGATCTACCACCTCTCTGGGCATTGCATTTTAATGTTTCACCACCATCACTGTAAAAATTCCTTCCTTCTACCTACTCTGAATTTATAGTCTTTCAGTTTAAAACCATTACCCTTGTCCTGTTTGTGAAGACACTACTAAGAAGTCTATCTTCATTTTTCATATAAGCTCTCTTGAAGAGCTGAAAAGAAGCAATTATGTCTGCCTGGAGCCTTCTCTATTCCAGGCTGAACAACCCTAACTCTCTCAGCTGTCATCAAAGCAGAGATGTTCATCCCTCTGATGGGTTTTTTTACACTCCTATCTGGACCTGCTCTCACAGCTCTGTTTATCCTGTAGTCAATACTCCAGAGCTGGTGTAGTACTCTGAGGTTTCACCAGAATGGAACAGAGGGGCAGAATTGCCTCCTCAAACTCAGTAATGCTACTTTTGATGGAGCTCAGGATGCTGTTACTTTTCTGTGCTGCAAGTGCACATTGCTGGGTCGTGTCCAGCTTTTTACCCACCAGCATCCCCATGTCCTTCTCTGCAGGGCTGCTCTCAATCCCTTCATCCCTCAGCCTGTATTATTACTGGGGGTTGCCTTGACCAAGTGCAGGAATTCACACTCCAAATATTCAGATGCACTGAAAGATGAGACATGTATAGTAATCACTGTAACTTTGGAATAAGAATCTTTCTCTTGACATGTGTGGCCAGTATCTGGGTAATGCAGTGACTCTGTTGGAGTGTATAATTACTTGAAAGAGTCAGATAGTTGTTCTTACAAGGCTAAGAACTTAAAAGTTAGTTGTAATGTTCACTGCATGACTAAATTCACTATTTTAATCAGAAGATTGTCTTCACAATTGTATGTATAAAGGTGCATGCATCCATATCCAGTGTTCATTGTATTTCAGGAAACACGTCATCTCTGAGCACCAAGTGTGGTTTTATGTTTCTTTTTCACATTAGTCAGTTAACATGTGACTGAAATTTTCGGGAATACTAGTGACAGTATATATTGTCACAAGTCAATTTATATTCACGTATTATAGTATAAAACTGAACAGCACACACAAATGGAAGCAGGGAATTTTTGACACCACACTTCATGTTCATATGCTAAGCAGCTCAAAAACAATTAGGGGAAAAATACAAATGTTGAGAAGAAAAGAAAAAATGGTTAATTCTAATATATACGTATAAAAGAAAATCACATTTTCAATCTGACGTGAGAATTTTGATTAAAAACATTTAAGGACTGCTGTAGAAACACTAATAATTGAAGGCGGTTCGGTATTTTAAACACTCTCCAATTTTTTTGGCAGATGCCTCTGTTTGAAATTCAGAGATTCTTTTGTATTAAACAGTAGGTGCCTAATTAGAATGGTTTAGAATTGGAGGAGTTTCAGTGTGAGCAAAAAGAAGCTTCAAAATGTTAAGCTATTAATTTTACTTTGTATAACGTCTTAAAGCAGTACATTTGGAAGATGGAACAATTTTATTTTTTTTTTTTATGGAATCGTTCCTTGTCATGAACAAACCTATCATGAATGTTAAAATGGAAAGCACTGAGAATAACATGTGTGACCATGTGTTATGTACATTTATTTATAGTCTAATGATTTATCTTTTTACATTACATGATAAGTAATCTTGTTTTGTAATTAACTATTTTAGTTAAATATTTACATTTGTCAAGTTGAATCACATTTTATTTGTTGCTTATACAATGCCACTATAAAGTATATTTGTAATAAAGACTTGTTTTATGAAGGCAGAATAGCAAGCAGAGTAAGTATTTCTTCACCATCTCTTTGAAGTGTCTGAGTACCATTGTTCAGACTAGAACCATATTTCAGGAGTAATACTTCGTGTTACTTTAGTGGAAATTGTTTTCTATAAGTATTTTATCATTTAAGACTGATTGCAGAATATAAAATCAAACCAAGAAGCTTAGGTTTATTAAATGTGGTTGAATCCTGCCCACAAATGTAAAGCAATCAGAGAATTTGTAGGATAAATTGGATGGGCCTTTTGCTTATAGCGGAGCAACATTGAATTTAAGGCAGTTTGCTCAAGGCTGTGCCCAGGCAGGTGCTGAGGACATTCATGGCCAGCCAGTGCTTCACCAGTCTCATCCCGAGACACTGTTTATATAAACTTTAAAGAGACTACTTATCCAATGAAAGTTTGAGTGCTTTAATTACATACCCTCTTCAGGATTTGTCCTGATTTCTTCTGCCAAGCTATTAATGTTTGTTTTGCTACCCTTTGTAATAATTCATTAAAATTAAGTTCTATGTCATGATCAGGGAATGTGTTTCCTCCCCTTCAGTAGTAATGTCTCTTTCATGAACTCTGTATTTATTGTTCAAAATATCATTCTGTTTGAAATACTATAGAATTTAATCAGCTGGAACTGAAGAAGATGAAAACAATTCAGATTTTTTTTCTCCTGATATTTTTCTATTCTTTGATTTGGAACAGCATAACTTGAGTGTTCATTTAACACTTTCGACTCTTACTTGAGTTCTGATAAAGTTAAAAGCTTTTATGAACTCAGAAGATTTTTACCTTTACTGTCAGTTTTTTCTTTGCTGTAAACTACATATTGAAATAAAATAATTGAAATTTACTGCAGGTATGGTTATCAGTGTTTAAATGTGCTAACATAGGTTCTACTTTCTTCATTGTTTACTTACCAATTGTGTTTATTGTATCATTATTTTGATGCATGAATATACTATGAACCAAAGTCCTAAACTCATACATCTCTAGGCAGAATTTGAGACGAGGCTGTATGGAAAATCTCTATTTTAAGAATGCTTCTTTAGATTTTTGGCCAGGACACACCAGCCAGGATGGGGCTGGAGTCTTCTTTTAACCAGATTCTGAGCTTAGAGTAGGAAGATGCTCTTAGCTGATGGGATACCCTTTGCTTCCCTGATTTCTCTTCATCCAACAGGACAGTGCATGTTCCAGCTTGTACTCATGGACAGGTGCTAATTGGGATCAACAGGTGAAACTCCTTAGGGATACTGTGGTTATTTCCATCTTACTCTTTTTACTACCAACTTGTCACTTTGATCTGTAGGTACCAGAAAGAGTCATGCTGTAGTTGTTTCTGTTCATTATCTTTATTGAGTTAGTTCAGTGCCTTGTGCCAAGGGATTTATCAGCAACACAAGGGTTCCTTGTTCTTCTGTCTTGCAAAGTGTCTTGATTGATTTTGTCTGTATTATTTATTATCTCCACAATTCATTTTTTTAATTTCAAATACAGTTTTTTTATGTAGGACTTGTATTTCTCTATGCCAAGGCCTACAGAGGAGCTTATTTCTGTTTTTCCAGCTATCAGAATTAAGTTTGTGTACTGAGCACTTAACAAAGCCCAGTGGGTTCCTATTCACACTATTGCCAGTTCAGCAGATGGAACATTCTCTAGTTCAAAGAATTAATAGGAGATATTTGACAGATAACCTGAAAAATTGACATTATATGCATTTTCCCACAGAAGTGTTTTTCATCTATCTCTTTCTGTTATGCAATATGTATACTCTTCCCCATCTCCTTCAGAGATGAACATATTAAATTCAGTCACATTTCCCTGACATGAATGAAAGTATAATTTTTCTTCCTCTTGCTATTGTTGAAAATAGTTTTGGCCTTTCTTTTTGCCCTTGTAAGCCATTAATTATTTCATTGAGGTGCAAAAGAGGAGTCCATATTACTCCTACATGCCAGTTCTACTTCTAATTGAAAGAGATTAAGAAAGAAAAGTTTGTTTATTCCTACAAATATTGTAGAAAATAATTTTAAAGAATGGTGGGAACACTTTGAGGAAAAATGCATCCCAATACAATGGTGTTTTAATCTCAGATGAGTGAAAATTGCTTTAGTAGAAAATTACATTTTAATGTTTTTTTTTTTTACTTTTAGAAAAATTGATTTTTTTTTTTCATGATAATAAAAAACTAAAAGACTAGTGAATGCAACAGAATTGAGGCAAAGAGGGAAAAGAGTGAATTTTAATTACAGGAATGTTTTAGGATTTTATCAGTACATGTGTTTTAGCCTTTTCTGTGGTACTTGGAGAAAGTTAATATGATGCTTAAAGACAAAAGAACAAGACTCCTCAGGTATATTGAAGAGGAATATCATAAAGAGGGTATCAAAGAGGCAGGCAGTACCTCCCTCCAGAGGCTCCTGCTGCCTCTTGCCATTGATCCTAGCTCATCCTGTTCAGAAGGGCACTGCAGAATGGGATCACTGAAGATGCCTGGGTGTAAGCTTTTCAGCCTCCTAAGCTACACATGAAAAGTTGATGTGGAGGGAATCATTAGTTTATTAACAAAAATTGTTGTGGAGGAAATTATGTTTATTAACATGTCAACACCAAAAAATGCTAGGCAACTGTACTATCTCTTTTCTGTTATGCATTATTGTGTCTAAAAAGTGTCCTGGAAAACCAAGTTTAGGTATTATTCTTTTAGAGCAGTGTTGGAATACAGACACTATGATTTCTATTTCCTTGTTACTTTTTTGTGTTCTTTGCTTGCAAAAATTTCTAAGTAGCTTTACAACATAGAGTATATATGTGTAATCAGAAGTAAGAGTATCAGGTCAGTGTCAATGACACATCTTGATCTATTCATATGTGTACTACAAATGAGATGTCACAGTGGTTCATAAGGCAAAGAATTGATTCTGTGTCAGAAAAAATGCTCTTGGCTACTACAACCAGTTTCCTCTTTAGTGTTCAGATTTTTGGAAAATGTAGCAAAAACAGAGGAAAAATGATAGTGTAGACAAATTTTTTCCTATCCCTTGCCAAAAACCTACTGGCTTTTAAGAAATCACATTTTTTTCTCTTTTTCTTTCCTTTTTAAAATAAATTTGTCTTCTGTGTTCCTTAATTTATACCTGAAATGCTAGTAAGTAGACGATTCTGAGCCATGAAATCTAAGCCCATGAAATGAAGCCAAATCAAAGATGTTATATTCTCTCTTTCCCATTTTCTTAAGTAGATTATTCTCAGCTAATATCTATCTCATCAGTAGATGAAAACATAGCTAAGTGCACAATATATTTTAAAGAAATTTAATTGCATGTAATCTTCCTGCAAACAGTTTTTTCTTTTTGTTGTTAGTATTTTTGCTGTTCTGATAAATATGTTTTTAAAATTAAAGAAGAGCTAACATATTTTAAGAAAATATTGCAGCATCCTTAATGAGAAAAAAGTAGACTTATTAATGCAACTGTATCCATTCCCCCCCTTAAAGAAGAAAAGCCATCAGGCAGAAAGAGGACAAACCTGGTTAATATATGTTGAAAATACAAGATGAAGATCAGCTTTTAAACTGAGGGAAGGAGAAAATGTGGCCAAGACACCTTATCATAGATGGGAGGAGGAAAAACGTTGAGAAACTTGGCCCTGTTCCAACTTGCTAGAACATCAAACTCTTGTGACAGTGTGGAAGGAATTCAGTTCTGTTGTCTTCTCTCCATCCTTCAGAGAATCTAAAGCCAGAGATGCAAAATGTTACAGGAAATACAAGATCATCCTAGTTTTAAGATCCTTGGAATTGAAGTTGGTATAATGATCTTCTACCTTTGTTTAAATTAATTGCCAAATTTACAAAATAGTTGACATTACTCAGTCTAAGTCTTGCAAATAGACCTCTAAGAACTAACAAAATTCACTGGATTAATTTTCCTGTGCTAGGAAAATTACTATTCCATGTGTGAACTTTATTATATGTGAACTTCTGCAGTCATAAAAAGAATCATTTAAATAATGATGCTCTTTTTAAAGTAAACATAGAAGACAAATTTCATAAATCCTGTTCCTGGTGACAGTTTAAAAACACTTCAGAAAACAGAACCTGTCTGCAGTAGTCTGCTTCAGGTATGATTAATGTTAAGTATTAGATTTGCAAGCTTTTCAGTAGCTGATCCAATTTCAGTTCATCACAACAGAATTAAAACAAAAGCAAGCTATATTTAGAAACCTAAATTGTACCAATGTTGAATAATGCTTTCCTGTTTAGTTGCATTCTGAAGAAGCTTAGCATGGGGTTAAAAATAAGCTGTTTCATGCTATTAATACAAAATAATCTTCTCTGCTGTAGAGTAGGGCTTCTGAACAAGGTTAGGGTGTTTTCTGTAATATAGATAGCATATGCCGTGATTTACTCCTAAATATATCATATTAATTTGCTTTCATAACATCAGAGTAATTTACTCTGCATAGTACTGTGTCAGAAAACTTGAACTCATATTTACAACTAGCAATTGGAAATAGCAATAGAAATCTTCATCCATAGGACAGTATTTGAAAAGAGGTACTTAGAAACTAACTGGTAGCATTCCAGATAAAAAAGCATGCTCAGCCTACTTTTAAAAATTTGTTCATTTTTAATTTTGTATGATAAGGAAAAATTTAGTGATTGGTTCAGAGAGCATAAGAGGAAGTGTGGAAAAAAGGCCAAAGGATTCTGTTAGTATTTTCAGACTTAAATGAATGAGATTTGAATTCTAACTGACCAGATAAATTAATGTGTTGAGAAACTTCAGATTCCACTGCCCTTAACAGAAATTTGCAGCTTTTAGTGCCTTTGAACATCAAGCATTGAACTAAGGATCTAAACCCTCAGCTTTTAACAAGCATACTTGATTCTTCTAGTAGTCATTCCTAAATTCAAGATAATTAGTTTTGTTGTGTCTAGAATAAAAGAGAAGACAAGACTTCTTTTATACCATTTGATCACTTACAGTTATCCATTCTGTCCTTTTCTTCAAGTTTGCTGATCTTGTCAGGAGTTCATGATGAGCTTTTAGGGGAGGCTATTTGTCCATTTTCATGTATTCTGTATGGCTCTGAAAATGTGAGTCTGTATGAAAAGCATGTAGTGTTTGCCTTGTTCTTACATCAGAAGAATTTTTTCTTTTGTCCATTTTATGCTTGTTTCCAAAGGCTTAAAATGCAAGCTTTGTTTCTGCAATAATGGCTTAGTGTAGGCTTACATTGTTGATCCCCTCAGTAGATGCAATGTAATCCACTTTGGTAATGTGAATTTTTAAACAATCATCAGCCTTTGCTATTAACCCTTCTATACTAATGGTAATAACCTAGAAGAACTACAAAGGCATTTGGTGCTCAAGCTTAACATAAGACTTGAAGGACACTTAATGGCATTTACATTCCTTAGTCTAGTCACAGTGAAATGCAGAGCTGATGTTGAACTTGATTGGTACTGTATTCAATATAAAATAGTTGATTGTGAAGTTGATGCTGAAATACGACTTTGCAAAGGATTTCTTTGGGAAAATGTAAAAAAAATCCTTGAAATGTCCTTTGCAATTAAATGCCACTTGAGGATTCTTCTGTCCCTTGCTTTTGTTTGCTATTTAACTAGGTCAGTATTAGACTTTTCTCAAACTGCTTGGGTTTTTCACTTTAAGCTACATAACATTTCCTGCTTAAAAATCTGCTGATGTTAGAATTATTCAGTCATGTTTTTATTCATTAGACTGTTTGAGAACATTTTTTTGTCCAAAAAGGACATGTATTTATGGCATTCCTTTTCCTTTAAATAGTCCTGTTATGTCTTAGTAGCAGATCAGAAAACTTTTCTTTGTGACTAATGTGATTTTTTTAAATTGTCATTTTGCTCCATTTTTTTATTCTTACCTACTGACTGTTCTTCTCTACCTTTGTTCTTTTTTGAGAAAACTGATAAGCCAAATAAAAATTGATGTGATCACACTGTGTATGACCTTTATTATAAAAAGAACATGGATGATTGAATTTTGTGTCTGAGCAATCAGAATTACTGCACTGTGTATCAATAGTCCCATTGCAAAGATCTATCAAAGTTAATCTGTGTTTACTGTCTCCCCTTGGAGTATTTTGGATATCTCTTGTGTGGCAGTAAGATGAAGAGCTCTCTTCTGTTTCAATGCACTGCATGAAAACTACTCCATGTTTAATGAGACCAAGGTTTTGGGAAATCACTGAAGGATTATTAACAATGTCAGTAACTTAGCTAATATCCCCCCTGCAAAATTAGTATCTCAGTTTTGTGAGTTGATACCACAATGAAAGAAAAAACAACAAAACCGCCTGGCTTTGTTGAACATCACAATTTAGCATGTTTTTTGTGTTTTGAAAGGTAAAGGCAAGAGATTAGGAGCAGTGCAAGAGGGAGACAAATTCATCAGGAAACAAAAACTTACATAGTGCAGACTTCTGCTGTGGTCTTACAGCTTAAAGAACAACTCAAGACAATATGCACCTTCAAAATTTTTTAAGAAAAAGCATTATTGTAGTGCTGTTAGAAATTAGTATAAAACCTTCCAAAGGACCATGCCAGCCTGAGCAGCTCTGATGTTACAGTACCTGAAACCAGCTGGACAATTGAGAAGACACATAATATATGCTAGGAATAAGGTTTCTTCTCCAAACAGACTGCTCCAAAAAGGACAATCATAATGAAATAATCAAACAATTAAGGAGTCTGCAATAGAGTTAACTAATAGGTTTTATTTTATAGTGGATGGGAATGGGGTGGGGCAGCTGAGGGCAGAAAAAGAGAATTGTGTCAAACTTTTTCCCATAATACAGGAGTATTCACCAGTTGCAGATTACTTCCTGAGTGAGCAACAAATTTTTGTCCTTCAATAACTAGATCTACATGAAGTGACTTGACTATTTGCTACTTGCAGTTAAAGAAAACTCAAGTTCCATTACAGAGTTGGGTAGAATCAGTTTAGAAATTCTGGTGTTGTTACTTGCTCTACAGATATGTTTGAGGACCAGTGTAAAATGTTACTTTTAAAAGGAAATATTTTCTACCTAAGAATATTGAATAGTTTTTGGGCAAGTTTTTTTGAGCCTTGCTTGAATGTTTTGAAACTTTTGTTTCATAGTGATAAATTGAACATTACAAGTGCATTTTGCTTTCTAAATCCAATGGTTTAGATTTTAGATCCTGTGCAAATGTTTATATAATGTTTAATAATATTCTGTCACTCCATTTCAGGAAATAATAAAATGTGGAACTGAGAAATTGTCAAAACAAAAAGCCAAAATGAGGTGTGGGTGCCAAAGCATAGGTACTTTGAAAAGGTTTTCCTTACTTTTCCATTATGAGTAATACTCATAATGATGCAATGCTCATAATGCTCATAATGAATAATACTCATAATTACACATAATGAGTAATACCTACAATTTTTTCTAAACTTTGGAACAAAAAATACTTCTTTAAAAGGCATGAATCAGAATACAAGAAAGTCCATTTAGAGAATGTGAAGTTCTTTACAATAAGGTAAGTGGGATAAGCATTGGAACAGGCCTGGGGAGACACTAGAGTCTCCATCCTTGGATATTCAACACCTGACTGGAGCCAGTCCTAAGTGATGTGCTCTCATTGACTGTTTTGAGGTGGATTGACTCAATGACCTCTAGAGGTCCCTTCTAGCTTCAGCTTCAATGCTGTGGTCATAAACACAAATGCTTAACTCTGCAATGAACCAAAGCAAGGAGAATATTTAAGCTCTAAGAAAAGTGATTTAATGTGCTGATTGCAGGCTCTTGTGTGTGGATTGGTTTGAAGGAATCATTGAATTGTGGAATAAACAGTATTACAGTAACTGTCTTTTTCTGCAATGTGTTCATTTTGTCTGTTATTACAGCAACCACTCAGTTTTTTATTAATATAGTCAAAATAAAAGTAACTTTTACAAAAAACAGTAAACATTTTAGATTAAGGTACTAAAAGATCTGGATTTACTAAGACAGACTGCAAAAGATAAATGGAGCAGAGGGATCTTGGCGGAAATGTTCAAAAATCAGACAGGAACCCAATTAGCAATAATTGTATACTAATGGTTGAGTTTTTGGCTTCTGACTGTAGTGAGTAGGTATTTGAAGAATAGAGACTTATTTTTCAAAAAGAAGCAACAGTGGCCCATCAATTTGAAGAAGCATTTTCAGAATCCAAGTTGGAAAGCAAAAACTGTTTGATAGATATGTGCATTACATTTAAATAGCTTTTAAAACCAGTTCTACAACATACTAAAAACATGTCAAGATAGAATTCATTTCTCAGATTACTAGGCAGAATAATTTTACATCAACTTCTACACTGTAGAAGCTGAAAATGTATAAAAAACCTTCTACATTATGTGTTTGTTGAATGAAGTGCTCCTACATTAGACAGTTGTCAGGTGCTTATGCCCATGGCAAGTGAATTTTCAAAAATTAAATGTAATGGAAACCAATTAGGATTTAATGAAAGATTCCACACACATGCTCCCCCCAAAGTCAGTTCTGCTTAGGACCATGTATATTTTCACACTTGAGTGAAACTTGAGCATTCTGATGATTATGGTAAAGAAACAATCCTTACAGTGTAAATATCAGTAAATAATTTGGTTCTATTTTTTCTTTAAATGTTAGTCCCAAGAAGGCAAGTCAAGCCATCCAAATAAGCATATGTTCATTAATTGTATAAATTTTATTCTATTAGCCAAGAAGGGTTATTAATGTCAGGCAATTCTGAGTTGTTTGAGTCTCATGATTTAATTTCAGAAAACAAGAGAAAAGTTAACAATTTTGCTACTGTTAATTCTTTATGTTTTTATTTCTGAAGACAGGTGCAATTGAATGACAGTTAAGATAAAGATGCCTTGCCTGTTTTGCAATGCAGCCTGAAAGGACATAGGTTATGGAACACTGACAGTAGTTGGAAATACTGAAGAACTTCAGGTCTGGGTGGCACTGGTCCAAAACAACTTAAATATGAGAAAGATCGAACTTTGGAATTTTGGGGTCTGTGTGGAAATGTATGATAGTATTTCTGATTTTACTGTTCCTGTAAACATGGATGTTGTGCATGTGTTGTCCCTTGATGCTCCATTCAGTACCTGAAGTCTATATATTCTGAGTAAAGATTTATGTAGTGCAACTCAAAATGGATTTCAGTTCATTAAAGTCTTAGAAGTTGCTACAGCCTTTGGTGAAGGATGCAGAAGTTAGGGATGTTTCTGGAAATTATAGCAAGGGTGATGAGTAGTGAATTGTTTCTGATTTTTTATATATATTCATTAGAAACTTTGTGTGTAAGGAGAATACAAATAAATACATTACTTTGCTGCTTTTTATGAACGTCCACTCTATATTATGTCCCTAAGAGCAGTTATCCAAAGCTAATAATAGAAATTGTTAAAGTGTGATGAGCTTAATTAATTATGTAGGTTCAGTCTTGTATGATTTGCTAGTTACTGCCCAGACAGATAACTCTGCTTAGTTGTTATCCCACACAATCAAAGGATTACCCATGAAGAAAATCTGATTACCTGAAAGTGATGATCCGGGGTTGCATAAGGTCAAAAATTACTGGGGGCTTTAGAAATGGCTGATCACTGGCTGGTTTTAGAGAAGAGGCCAGAGAGGGAATCTAGGTGCAAGAGATCCTAAGTTTAGAGTTGAATCAAAGTATAGAAGGGGTAAAATAAGCATTTTACTTTAGGAAATTTGTCTCCAAGAATTGTGTTACATTTGATAGAAATCAGAGAATTGTTATGCTTCTTGATAAATACCTCTGTTGCTTCTTCTACTTAAAATTCTTCAAGATACATTACTTACAGAAAAATTACTTCATTAAACTGAAACTATCGGTAATGTTTACAAATGGAGAAAAATACTACTAAGAAATGTACTTAATAAAATTGCACTGTTTAAGAGGAAAAATATCAAGTACACTTAAAATAAGGGATACTAGTCTAGGCAGCAATGGTTTCCAGGATATTTGCTCAGTATTTAGCCAGGATGCTATTCAGAAATGCAATGTATTTTCTTAAATTGCATTTTAAGGCCATTAAAGAGTACAGTATGTGCATTTCAGACATATAACAGACACAGTAGGGTATTTGTTCTAGGCAAGTTGATACTGGGGGGTTGTCAGTCTGTAGGTAGTTTCAATGGACCCAAGCAGAAAGATGTGGACAAATTAAAAGAGGTGTTTGCTAGAGAACAAAATAAGTTGGAGTTTTAGTAAAGGCAGTGAATGAGATGAATTTGAAAGAATTAATTTTGTTTAGTTTAGAAAAGAGCAGGTTCAGTGATGATATAGCAGCTTTCAACACAAATGCCTGAGGGAGGACTCATACTTTGAATAAGGAGAGGAAAGTGGGCTAAACTGCTTGTGAGGAGTGTCTAGTCAAGACTGCTGAAGGTGGACTCTTCTCAGTAGAGCTGATCTTAGAAGAGCAGCTAGGAGAACTGAAGGTCTGTAGAATGGGTAAGATATACTGGGATGCTCTTTAGTTCCTTCCAAATCCTCTATTTGCATATTGTATGTATTGCATTATAACTTGGGAGTCATACAGTAGGATGCTGCTGCAGTAAGGATTTCAAATTATGATTTTTAATTACATGGCTATTTATTATGTGCAGCAAAGAATTAATTTTAAAGATATTACACAGGAAGAATATGAAAGGTTTTAAAGAAAATTGGAAAGAGGCCTTCCTAGCTACCATTGAAGAAGAATTATGGTATTAGAAACATTTGCAAAGCTTTCTGTTACAGAACATATGGATTCAACATGCCTGGTGTTTTTCCAGCTGGGAGCTTGGCATACTTATTGTGAAACTGTTCCTATCTCCATGATATAGAGGTCCACAGACTGGTTGAAAGTGACTGCTGATCTACAGTGCCCTTCCTTTTTTTCCAAATGAAACAATAGAAAAAAAGCAGCAGAGGAATAGAATCCAAGAATCATTTAGGTTGGAAGAGGCCTTTGAGATCATTGAGTCTGTTAACCTAGTTCAGAGGTGAAGAAGGCATTAAGTACCTCAGCTTTTTCCTCATCCTTTGTCAGTATTTCCCTCCAGATGCAATAAAGGATGAAATTTCACTTAGCCTCCTTTTTGTTGCTGACGTATTAATAGAAAGATTTTTTATTGCCTTTTGCAGCAGTAGCCAGATTGTTTGGGTTGGGCTTTGTCCCTTGTAATTTTCTCCCTGTAGAGCCTCACAACATCCCTGTGGCCTGCCCCTTCTTCTAAAGGTCATAAAAATCTCCTTTTTTCTTTAAGTTTCTGCCAGACCATTCTTTCCCACTAGCTTGTCTTTCAGAACGTGAGTACAGCCTGCTCCCGTGCCTTTAAGATTTCCTCCTTGAAGAATGTGTCACCTTAAAGAACAGATGTAGTTTCAAAGATTGTGTGTATCCATGCAATGATGTTGAACCTTTTTGAGGGAATAGGAATCATCAGGACAAATAATGGGCTGCATGTTTCATCCTTAGATTTTATAACTTATTCTTTCTTTTTCCTCTTAAAGTACAATTTTTAAATCTTTTCTTCCTATCATTGCTTCAGTCTGGCTACCATGAGATCCTATCTGCTATCACTCTCCTTGTTATCAAGCTTTCTTTGAAGTACAGATGCTGGTAAATTTATATAAAGCCTGTGTATTCTGTGGCACTACTCTTTTCATTAACTGCATATAGATTTTTTTCTTCACATGCTGCAGAGATCAATATTCCAGTAGAAAGGATAGAGAATTATAGCAGATCAAAATAGGTGCCCATCCTAATATGCCATGGATAGAAGTTTAGCTTGGTTGGAAGTATTGATGTGCCATTTGTACAGCATAGTATATCCAACATCTTCGTACAAAGTTAAATAACAAATGGACCAGATAAAATTGTGTTAGTTAAATATAGATGTATAAATATGAATATATATATTAAAAAATAAACAACCTGCATAGCTTATTCAGTACTATGTGTTCTGTGTGAAAAGCTGGCAAGTTTCTCATTGGTTTCACTTGCCATTGTTTATCTTGGGATGGCCTTGAATGGCATGGAATGGATATGTGGAAGGTTCCTCATTTTCCTAAGGCATTCTAGTGAGAGCTTTTGTTTATGGTTGTCCTTAGCTCAGATTGGAGAAAGTGTTGTCTTGAACGTGGAAAAGTCCATGGAGAAGACTACATGTCTCTTGTCTCTTTTTTTGTACTCATTTTTATTATACATCAAACAAATTGTCAAAGCTTTAAAAAACTGTGTTGAAATATTCCTGTGCTGAAGTAATTGTGCATTAGCAATATTAATACACTCTTGTTTATTAGAAATTTAACAATTTTGGACAAGTCCCAAGTCATTCCATCTTCATTTTCCATCCAACAGGATCAGTTCTTGATCACTTCTCTAATCTGTATCGAAACCAAACTGGCTAATTTTAGACAAAGTATCAGTGCAGCTGATGAAGCAGTGACCCAATACAGCAGAAAGTGTTATGAATAACCATATGAACACTTAGGAGAGAGTTAAGTCTTCACTAAAAAACACATACTAAGATAAATTCAAAGTCAGATGATGTATGCTATGATTTTTCTTAGAGAAGAAGTACTAGTAAATTAGAGAATAGCAATGTTTATGCAGATTCTCCTAGCATTCCCTATTAATTAATCATTTTCTTGTCAAAAGTGTCAAGCAGATTTTCTGGGCACACAAATAAGGAAAAGCCTTATCAGATGGATGGCATATGTACCTGTCATTTCAGAAAAATAGAAGAGAGATTTAATATTTAAATGTGCATTAGTTCTTGTACCTGCCAGGGAGGAGAGTTCATTTATGGGGGTAATTGTATATCAGGACTTGAAAAAGAACAATTACTTATTTAGAGACTTTTGCTCATTTATAAATTATAATATTATAAATACTAGTCAATTGCTACATTGTGACTGTTTATTAGGAAGTATAGACCTGTAAGATAGTAACTTCTTTAGTGTCCCTTATTCCCCTGATTCCCTTGTGTGGTCTACATTTATCAGTAAACATGAGTGAGGTGGAAAATGTTACTGAATACAAAGTTTTTACCATGCATTTTCAAAACAGTGTTGTGATGTTCTTTTGATAATGTAAGTTTTCTAGGAGGTAATTACATATTAATATGAGGTGCAAAAGAGTTTCAGCAGTGAATTGCTAGACAATGTGAATAATCTTCATCTTTACTGTCTGAAAAAGTAGGGATGAAACTGTAGAGTTGGTGATTTCTCACCCTAGCCAGTAGACTTTCCAAAGAAAGTCTGTGACCCCCACAACTTTAATAGCTGGATGATTTGGAAATGACCCAAAATTTTTCTGTCTTAGTGGCATACCAGAAGAGACTATGTGTTGGTGACTTGTATTTCCATAAGTACTGCTTTGTCAAATGCAATTTATCTGGAGATACTGGGAATAAATCTCTTCTTGCATTGCAAGAATGCAACCCAGTTTTTTCCCTCTTTTAAACAGAAGTCATTACTATATTATTTGTATTGTGCTTTAGAAGCCAGTGGGTTTTCAGAGAAATCCACTTTTCTGAGCACTTGGCAGCCATACAGTACATGCATAGATAATATGGGAAGTAGAGCACAGGGAAACATGTTGATTTGCTCAGTGTCATGCTGCTCATTCATGCTGGTCAGAAGTACTCATGTTCTTCACAGTTTACTAACCCCACAGTCTACTGTGGAGTCAGATTTTCAGGCTGAAAATAATGCAGTTCTGCTGACAAGATGAAATTTCAGTGTCTGAAAAAGGAAAAAAAAAGGTGAAACTACATAGTTTAATTTTGCACATTTTTAAAAGTTGAGGAACTATATTTTTTTTAAGGAGAAGGTGATTTGGGGGTGAGAATTCATTGTTTTTCAAGACACCTGGATGGTGCTCTAGTGGTATACTGGTTGAAAAATTACTTCTCAGTTCTTGTTTCTTACTCTCCATAGAAATTGAGATACTTTGGTTTTGTCATAGTAATAATCTTAGTCTTTCTTCTGAAATGCATCTTAAGATATGGCTGTGCTCTGAGATTTTAATCTCCATCTTTTTGCATGCTTCTTGTTTTGATTTGTTTTGTAAACCAGTAGTAACAGCAACATCAGTTGGAAGTGGTCTTTATTGCATCTTGAAGAAAAGTCATTGACTTCAAGCAGATTGGTCAAGTTGGCCTGACATTTGTCAAAAATATATTTAGGCCAATGTCTTGAGTTGAAGTAATAAAAATCTGGGTGTTGCAAGTACATAGGTTAAGTAAAAATAAATAAATAAACAAAACCAACCAAAGCTACCCAACTTGGGGGGGTTTTCTAGGTGTTTGGCATGTTTGAAATAGTGTGTTCTTACCACATAATTTTACAGTGCCCTGATTTTAGTCTCCCACAGGTCATAAAATCTCAATGACTGAGTTTGTGGAATTTAGATATTGCTAACAGTAAGTATCCCTAATGAATTTCTTTTTCTTCCCTTTTCTTTATGATTACAGTTGCTGGTTTGTTTTTTTCTTTTATATCAACTCTAGAGGTTAGGGACAGGGGTCTGAATCCTCAACTCCATTATTATTTTTTATTCTGATTCACTGATCTCTTATTTTCATAATTTTTTCTTTTATGATACATGTTGGCCATCTTCTCTTTCTATTACTGTGTCTTTTCATGTATGGAGGAAGGAAGCTCTGATTTTTTTACTTCTTCCTGATTATCTTCTTGGATCTAGCTTTTAGAAAATAATTCGGGAAATAATTTCACTTAACGTAATCTCCCATTCTGCTTACATTCCAGGCAAAAAAAAAAAAA